>APFE031324253.1:2287-55730 GCA_000404065.3 Pinus taeda | reverse complement strand
AATAAAAAACTGAAATAAGACATGAGAACACGGAAACAATGAAAAAACAAAATGAGGAAAGAGAAAAAAAAAAAATCAAGAATCAATTTAAAAAGGGATACTAACACTAAAAAAAGAAAATAAAAGGGCACTAATTGAGGGAAAAAGAGATGGAATTCAAGAAGAAATTCAAGAAAGAGAAAAAAAATCAAGAATCAATCTAAAAGAAGGGATACTAAAACTAAAAAAGAAAAGAGAAGGGGAAGGATACTAATTTAGGGGAAAAGAAATGGGATCCAACAACTACTAGTCTTCCTTTCATCATCCCTATTCAAGGTGAAAAACATTTTTTCAATTTCAACTATTTTTCTAAACTTAGGGTGATGCAAGTGGATCCTTCCAATGACATGAGAATATTTTTAACAAACATGGTGTTTAGTTTTGTCATCACGTTCGGCTAAAGTTGAGGAGTGTGTCCTACAATGAAAGGTATTTATTTAATTCCATGTTTCTTGTGGGACCCCCTACATTAGAAAAATAAGTTGCTCTATAAATCAAAGGATTCCTGAGCATGTGGCTCATATCAGACATTATGGGACATGCTCCTCATATTTAGTGGAAAAACCACGTTTCTTTAGAGTATTCTCATGTAATTGTAAGGATCGACCACTTCCATCACCATAAGCTTAGGGAAGCAATCAAAATTGGAAAAAAGTGTAGCATAGGAATCATGAATGGAGGATTAGCAGTTATTGGATTCCTCCTATTTCTCCCTAAGTTAGTTCCCTTCCTCTATCTTTTCATTCCTAAAATTGGTTCACTTTATATTTTAGATTTATTGCTTGATTGTTTTTCTTTCTAATTCTCTTATAGTTGTTTGTGAGGTTTATTAAAATTTAAATAATAAGCAAATAAAATAAATATGTTAAAGTAATAAATAGAAATTAAATATAATAAAATAATATATATATAAAAAATATATATATATATAGTATAATTTCCCTTTATTATTTTCAGAAAATATTTTATTGCTTATTATTAAAATCCAAATAATAAATTAAATCAAAATAAATATTTAAATTATATTAAAAGAATTAATAACAATTATTAAAACATTATTATTAAGACTAAAAATTTTTATAAAAAAATTTATATTAATTTTTAATAATTAATGTCATTATTTTAATTAATTTCTATTACTTTTAGTCGGTTGCATTTCTACGATAATATATGAATCAATACCTTTATGCAAATTGATAATTTACCACAAACATTCTCTCATACAAATTTAAATTATTTATTAAACATTGTGAAACTAGTTGTTCTCATTTTATTTTATAAAAAGAAAAATAAATTTTTATTTATTTTTCTATTAAAAAAATCAAATTCTAGTAGCTCTTTTTCTTGAAGTTTATACATCTTGTGATGTTTCCTACACAGCACTATTTCCTTAAGTTTTGCAGAAATTAACCCATATAAATGTTGATTTTGGAACCTTTGTTTTAATACTTTTAACTAGTAACTTTCTCATAAGTCGGGTTTATTCTAAATGGTTATGCCTTCTTACCAAACTTTTCTTAATTTCAAATCTTAAAACCACTACTTTCTAAGTTTACGAAGAATGGAATATGATAATACAAATAATAAACATGTTTATTTTAGGTTAGATTTATAAAAGATTAATTTAATTATCAGTAGATGGTAAAGCTTGTCCAATGTTCTAGAAATATTATAATAAATATATAAATAAATGATAGATAAACATAGTTAACTTATTCCTCTTTATTGCAAATTTTTGATGCTAAAATAACTAAACATCTTTATCTATATAATAAATTTCATTATATATCTTTGCAAGTTAAAATAGCCAAAAATACTCTTGCAATTATATGCTTTTATTATGATAGTTTAAAATTTCCTTCTCTTTAAACAACAAACAATTCAAAATGTCTGATTCCAATTTTTTTTTGGTTTGGTTATGATGTTGTTCTCTTCCCTCTATTTAAAGTTATGAATAAGTATATCACTTTTAATAATATGTTGAGAGTCATTTATTTTTCTTTCTTTCTTTTTTCATACTCCTTTTTATTTTACAAAAAAAAAGGTTTATTTTGGGGTCAAAGTAGCTTAAAGGGAGCCACCCCATTACAATGATGATAAAGGCCATATTGCTAGTGGGTCTATCAAGTAGTTTAGATTTGACAATTCCCTCACATAGAGGGAATTGAAAAACATCAATGAAATAGTATCGCCCTTTACTTGATTATATAAATATAACATGAGAGGAACATATTAAAACTAATATTTTTATCAGAGAAAATCACTCTTGTTCACTTCTACTATAAGGTTAGGTGACATCTCAATGAGCTAATATCCAAATGCACTAAACTTCACATATTTCATTAATACTACATATTTATTCATATTTAACAAGATATATTTCAGGATAACAACGTCTTGAATACCTATTGGACCTCCCTTAATGAGGTCCCACTCCAATTAATCAATACTCACTACCATACAGGCCTTATTTAATAATAAATATTATAGTGGACTTTATCCTCCTTACATTGAATGAACTCAGTTACTATTACTCTATTGTAATCACTTGAAGACATCATTACACCCCTAAAGAGGGTCCCAACATTCTACACCCCTCAGAGTATTTTTTTGCCTCAATACTTCTTGTGAGGAGGTACAACTGTAATATACAAACCTTTCAATGGGTATTGACCAAAATGTTGAAGTAAGCAAAAGAACCAAGGCCCTATGTACAAGTGTTGGCCACTAAGCTAAAATAACCTAACAAAATCCACGATGAATTTAAAGGTTGTTTCTATAAATGCTAAGCATCATGTTGAAGTAACTAGTTTCTTGTGTTCAAGTTCAACTATAATATTGGATTAATATAAGGAGCTCATACATAGACTTAGGCCCCAAGTATAGGAGCTAATGGTGACTCCACATTAGATGTACCTAAGACCAATACTTGGTAGTTAATGGTTCTCCAAATACCTAACACGATTATGTGGATCCAATTATATAGATTCAACCATATCAAAATAAGTTGTCTAGATAAATCCAAAAGGTTCAATGTGGATCTAGATTAAATGCTAATCTTATACAATAGAAAATTTAATAATTAGTCGTCTAACTCGCTATTGAATTCCTCCATGATGATTTTCATAAAATGTAAACTAGTTCATGAAATAAAAGGCGATCATAGTTTTGATGCTAAAATTTATACCTATTCATCTTAAAGTCATCACAAACATCCTCCAGATCATACCAAGAATAAGTTTCTCAAATACACTCTTTACTAAAAGGACATGTGGGGCTCATAATAGTTTTCTTGTCAAACTTATCTAGTATTTTCATTAGATTTTGGCATCCTATATATAGATCTTAGAAAGATTTTTAAGCCAACATTCATTCCTCTTCTCGCTAGTTCCACCATATTTCATTGTTCACTTCCATCAATGTTTGAGAGTATAAATTTGGCAAAGATAAAATTAACTTGATATTTATTGGAATAATGCCATGTTATATCTCAAATCAAAGCCCAACAAGTCTTCTTTATAATGCTGTTGGTTATTGTTGAGAAAAATATTAAATGATGTACTCTACAGTTCACATGATTGTCAATGAAAAATAATAATAATAATTGATTTTAAATTAATGATATTTCTACATCTCAAACTCTAATCTGAATGACTTTTTTTAAATAAACTAGCTTATTTTTTTTAAAGAATTGAAATGAATAAGTTGTTTCTTCAGATTATTCTCATGCAACTATATGAATTTATCTTAGTGTTATAGTCGCTTTCTTTCTTTGAAAAATAGGAAAACATTTTTTTATCTATGGGTGAAATAAAGAGTTCTCATACCAATTATTAATTACGTCATTTTTTGTGAACAATATCTAAGAATATTATTGAAAACCCTCTACACTTGATTATATAAAATTTCCCTTAAGATGTAGTAATACCTTAAAATTGACCATTTTTTTGGAAGGAATTTACTTCTAGTGACTTATATCTTAAGATTGGGTGACCTCTTAATGAGGTAAACTCCAAATACCATAAATTTCATTCTTGTCCTAAGGAGTATCAATCCATATTTATAACTAACAAGATAACCTTCATAATAACAACATTTTAATATGTAGCAGATCTCTTTTAATGAGGCCCCACTAGGTTTTTTCAGTATTAACTATATATGGACTACTCGGCCCATTGCTTTTATTCAAAATGAGCTATATAGTAATAAGAAGCATAGTAGACGTAATCCCAGGTACAAGGAATGAACTCTAATATTATTATTTTAATGGAAGCTCTCTAGGAATTATCGTATTCAAAAAAATTATCCAAAAAAATTATTTAGCCTTCGAATTTAAATTATAATTTAAAAAAAATCATCTAATCTTCTATTTATTCATTTTTCAATTTTTTTAATAGAATTATTTCTCTTCTCACAAACATTTAAATTATATATACATATATATATATATGAATGAGAAATTTAGTTAAATAACAATATTGTGTTTATTGTGTGAGAGGTTGGAGATGTTATAATGTTGATCAATTTGGTTAGTTCAAATTGAAAATAAAGTTAAAATCAAAATAAAAAGGTTTTGGTTTTTACCATTGAATTATTCCCTAATGTAGCCTATATTTCCCATGGTATTCTTAACACATTGTTTTTCCCATCGCATTCTTATTTAATGTCTAATAACTAAACCAACCCATAGCCTTATTAACTCTAAATCTACCAAGCACTCAGAAGGATAAGATATATTTTCACTCTAAAAGAGGTTTGCACCTCAAGAGATTTTATCCCTCTTGGTGTTTTCTTGTAGCATACCCCATGAGCCTAATCTGAGAATTAACTACTCGGCATTCATTATTTCAATTTTCTTCGGTTAAAGTTAAGATTCAACCATCATCACAAGTATAATTATTATACAAACAATTATTATTCATGCAACTATACTCATATTCTTAGCAATTGAACAACATCAAAAGTAATGAGCTATAATACCACATACTCCTTCTATGCTTTACTTCATCCATGACGTAGACTTTTAGATTCATTTACAAGACTTGTATGTCATATCAACCCTTATGTAATTTACAATGAGGAGAAAGGAATTAATCATGTTATGAAACCAACAAACTTCTTTGGTGGCTCCACACAAACATTACTGGAATGTTACCTTGCATCTACTATAGCTAGCATGGCCATGAGTCATAATCATAGTCCTACAGGAATAGTCAAAAGTGTTATTGGCATAACCCTTATGCAACATGCAGAAATAGCTAAACTATCCCCATTGAATACAATCCTTTGGATGCTTAATGAATGGCATAACTAACCTGGACCATGGACTATCCAATTTGAAGTATTATGCCATAATTGTTCCACATCGACAAAGGTCTCATGCATACATAATTTTGAACCTAAAATGGAGATATCGCATAAGGTTAGAGGCATACTATGTTCCATTACTAAATTTAATGGTGATCAAATCTAGACTCAATAGATATCCCACACATCTGTATATGATCATCTCATACACAAAGTTAGTACATGCAATTCTACTTATGCATAGTGATCACATGTAGATTCTACCATGAGTAACATGTGCTAGATAGCTCTTTGACCCAAGTATTAACAACTGCCTACTATGCCTCCACCACTAACACTACACTTTGATGCAATAAGAGTCACATGCAGAAGAAGTGAATCATTCTCATAAATACCAATAACAGAAACATCTATATATCTCAACTGAATGATTCCACAACATAAAAAGTAAGGAGTAAACATATAGTCTTTTCAATGCAAGTGAATCCAATTAGATTAGAAGAGAGAACACCACTTGGAAAATGGAGCACCACCACCCAAATTAGAATTGATTCTCCGAGTTCACCCCCGAGCTGAGAGTTCTTGCATGTATCAATTGCCTCTGTTGATCTATTTAATGGGTATTTAATACCCTCTTTCATGATATCATTTCCATTTGTGGCATCCCACTTTTATGGATATTTTCTATGTATTTTCCTAGGCTTTTCTCACAAAAGCTTGCCTTTCTCTCCCGCAAGATTTTTTCTCATAAAATCTTCCCTTTCTCTCCCGCAATTATTTTATGTTTTTCTTACTGAATATTTATCTCCAATCCAGCCAACTTATCTAGAATTGAATCTAGAAGCTTTATCATGAAAGAATTATCCATTCCCATTCACCAATGGGATTTGGAAAGAATCTCATCTCTTGGTTTCTCGCTTTCTGAAGTGACTAATTGTTTTATTTATTTCATAAAGTATTTACTTTTCTTGTTACACCTTAGACCTATATTTTCTCAGCTTGGGTTAGCAAATTTTTATGTAGAAGGGAGGGGTTTTACATACTCCCCCCTTTAAATTTACACTGTCCTCGGTGTATTACTGCATCTTGCAATATTATTTCCTCATTCGTAGATAGTTGTCTCTAAATTCATAGGCTCACATGGCCTTGCCATTTGATGCACATCTCCTTCCATCGGTAACTGTAACATTTGTTTCAATCAATTTTGTGAGAGATTTCAAATGCAAAACTCAACTATGTTTATCAAAGTTAAATTATATCATAATTTCATATAAAGTGTTGATATTTAAGTAACTACAGGTTATGTTGTCTTCCGTTTAAATATGATTCCTCATGTACATTATATTTGAAACAAATGCATGCCTTTCCCTTGATTCTTCTAATGCCTTTTGTGTTCTTATCGAACACTTGCTTCCTGACTTCCCCTACATCATTCAGAACAAGTCAAATGCACATTTGACTAATCAACATGTATAAGATATCATATCAGGTTAGCTCAACCTAACCATCATATGTACTCATCAATTATAGATAAGATATAATCCACATACATCATAATGATAATCACATGCATAAAAAATTGAAACAAAATGTTGATACTTATTTCTTTTTTCTAATACTAATTCTTAGTTTCCACCTTTGTCCTACCTTTGTACACACTCTGGATCAGTTTCCATATAACAAAATCACTTAGTGTCTTCATGCATACCTGCACATAGTGTGCATTACACACACAACTATACATGTCATATAATATCATGCAATACATGTATCCATACCGGTACCATATGTTACGCTTATACACAGTACCATCCGTATAATTTGTACACCATACCGATTTCCATAACATCACCTATAATTTGTACACCATACCGATGTCCATAACATCACCTCCATAACACATACTCCATCCACGTGTTTCTAACCATGTTAGTATTATGCCAAAATTTCCTTCATTTATTTATATTAACTCTAGGTAAGTGGAACAAACCGTGCTCAGTTTATCGATAGGAGAATAAGGAATTTCATGGTCTTGTTCAACTTCTGCAATTGACGAATTTTTTTATGTAAAAGTATTCAAGTGATTTTATTTATCAATTCATTTTCCAATGTCATGTTGTAGTGTAATGTGAGCAAAATAGTATCATAAAAGTAATCTTGCATACTACTACCTTATCATACCCATAACTTTGACTTTTTGGATTAACTCTATCACCTCGGCAAGGTTCTAACAACAACAAAATATAGCCTCTATTTAATCATAATGTAGACTATTGACTATGATACTTTATCTTTAACCAAGATAATGATCGTTTGGTACATAAAAGTACTTCATACTTAACTAGTCATGTCATATGCTCTTTTTATACCTCTTCCATCATCTTGTTGGCCCTGAATAATTCAGTGTAGGTATAAACACCTTTCCCCTTCATGATTTATAATGAAAGCTACAATGTTTTCAATTCCACACCCTTTAAGTTCTCAAGATCTTAGAGTATTTACACGTTAACACCTCCTTTTAACATTAAGTCACCCCTAAACTAAAAGATCAATTATCAAATAAATTCCCGCCATAATTCTTATGTTGTCCTATTGAACCCAGACAATGTTATGCATGCCATATGTTAGGTAAACTTCGCAATATTTCATGGTAGGAAATAATGTTACAACATATGTATTCTAGTTGGTATGATTGTGACTTAAGTGACTATATTTCTATATCCCCATATCCTTGCCCAACAACCTCGATTACAAGTACCCCATAGCCATCCCTATGGTTGAATCATCCTCATGTTTTCTGTTGCATGATTAGTTGTCCTTAGAAACTTCCTGATGCATGCATTATGTTATTACTAACATAAGGTCCTTAGATCATCATAAGTTGTATTAATGTGAAAACCTTTTCGGTTTACCAAGAATTTGCTTATTAATTCATGCCATCATGTTATGAATCCGGTGTACCATTCTTGGTATTCATTAGGCTACTCTAAATTTCTCTAATGCATCAGGAACCATAATGTCTAATATACATGTATACTTTATTAAGCTAAGTAGAAACCCACTGATTATTATTCCCTTATCACTTTCCACAAAAAGTGTAATTGTAAGATCTTCAATCATCCTACTGTAATCACCTTTCTGAAAGGTTATTCTCTATTAGATATTAATGGAACTCCATTTGTATCGAGATGGATATGTCTATTAAGGGTGTGGAGTTTGAGGTTGCACATTTTAAGTCATATTAGAAATTTGAGTGAACTTTTTATAATGTGCTCATAAGCTTAATATTGTCTTTCTACTATTAACCAAGAAGCACCAGGATTTTCTTTTACACTTCCATTATGTATTTACACTAGAGGTACTTTTTCCATCGGTCCTATTGACATTCTTATGAAGGCCACACAATTATTAATGTATGATGTTTTCATGCATACAATAAGTTGTATTGCATGTGTGCCTACTCTAGACCCTTTTACCATAAAATTGTGCTTCTTATTAGTTACAATTGTTTAGGTACGATTTCAATCAAGAATCTGTAGCTCTAAACTATGCATATGTTTCCTATTAAGGTTAAGTTCCCTTCAATAGTACTTTCCCCAATGACAAAATTACATTCCAAAATGGATTGCATCATTGCACTAATCAAGAGATTAAATTGAAAGACAATTCGTACAATTACATAGTCTTTAACGATATTTCATGGGAACTTCATGAATAAATACAATCAATCTGGTCTTAGTTGGAAATCAATTAATTAACCATTGATTTATGCTTTTATTTTAATATGTGTTGACCATAATATATGGAAATGATGCTTGTCATTTTATCTTTTATGTTTTCCTTTTAACTTATATGCGTTTAATATTTCCTCTTTCAATTATCATCCTTTATTAGGATCTCTCTAATCATAAACTTTATTCTATTAAGTTATGCTTTTAACTCGACTTAGTTTTAGTTTATTCCTTGCATTTATACAACTCATAATTTAACTTTAACATGAGCGAGGAAAACATGAAAGAAGAGATCTATTAATGATAGAATTTAAAACTACCATTACTCCTTTCTATACCACATAATTGTTACAATTTTGTTCATTCCTCCCATTCTACCACGATATTTAGCGTCTTAAATCAGTTTTTTCCACTCATATTAATTTGTGATAAATTTAATCCATCTATGCATGTGAGCATACCTATGCAACTCATTGTAACCATGAAAATGATCCCTGCATGCAAGCCATAGACATATATTTAATCATAGACAGGTAATCACATCATGAGTGTAAATGTGGAATTATGATGATAAGTCTCCACATTATTTTGTTTTATTCATGAAACAAAATAAAAAATAACTCATATAATCTATACACACTCTTTGAGTGTGTAGTTTGTCTTCGTGGTCAAATGTCATTTAATATGATAATGTATGCTTAAAATAATTATGCATAATAATTAGAACGATATCCTTATCATCTAAGGAAATTTCACTTAAGCTAATCGTGGTACCGACCTTGATGCGTTTCTACACGTTTTGATGTTTTTTCTCATATCAACAAAATAAAACATGTGTAGCACAGTCCTCGTCATAAAAAATACCAATAGGTATTTTCCATTAATAATGGCATATACACATATATATTTAGCAAGCTCCACTTTCATGTGTAATGCATCTTAAATTACGTTTTAACCATTTAAGAAATTACAATTTTCGCCCTGGATATTATTTTCTGGTCTCCTACATTATAGCCTTTTTGCAAACAATTCTGCATTCAAACCATCTTGATCCATTTAGTGCAATTTTTCAGCCTTTTCATTCACATGAGACTTCACATGTTAACTCTCTCTCATTTGGTCCTTCCCAAAATTCCATTACCCTAATATATAAATCCCAAGCGTGGTTATGGTGTTGTAAGTCTCCCATACCAACACTACCTAGGGTTTTCATATCAGGTTAATCAAAGAAGACTGAATCAACGTTTTAATAGAATCAGTATTTGACCACATTACGGATCTCAAATTTGACTAGGTTAACCTAGTTGACATCCTCATACTCATAATAAATAACTTATTTTTACTTGATGGTTCTATATCCCTAGCTATACAAATTTTCTGGTAATATATCCTTAAAAATCTACACTGAAAGCATACCTTTCCTTGCGTTAAGGGCATTTCTCTACATGTTTAAGGTGTTGGGGATTCTTTATTGCCTTAATTGTAAATCTAACTAATCCCGGGTGGAACAACATAACCTCATATTACCTATGCTACACAATAAATATTTCAACACTCATATCCATTAGCAACCTTACTAATGTGATGATATGCAACCTTTAATTTGGTTACTGTGAGTCCACTGCCAATCCAAAATGTCCTCTAGTCTTTGGTAAGAAAGGAGTATTTATATTATGAAGATTTATACCCGCTCCTAGCCTCCATCAGGCCTAAGCGAGTATTGTGTGTGGTGATTCTTAATATACCAAGTGCTCGTTCCTTTGAAATTCCTTCTTGGGTTTGAGCTAACATATTTTTAGTTTATTTCTATGATTTCTGGAGTAAATACATGCATGATTCATGTCTTTATATAAGTCAAAAATTGTTTTCACCCAACCCTCTTCCCTCATATTCATTATGGGTCTAATATATAATATTTTAAAAATTAAATGGAATAATACTTGGTTCACAGTAAGGCTAATCTAGTAACCTTTACTCCACTTTTGAAATCTCTCTATTTGCCATAAATACAATTCTCGATATAAGTCAATGTGTGTGATTACTATGGTGGCGATAATAGTCCACACGAGGTTACCTATATATCTAAGTTATTATTCAAGTGTTTCATTGAATACCTTAATGTTTCTTCAATTACTTTAACAAGTTGTATTCATAGCCATTATTAATAGCTATGCACATCTACACATAATATTTATTTTGTATTATAATCATATTATGAATTCTTAAGTAAACAAGAGATATTAGAGGTGTGGGTTGGCTTGTAGGCCCAATATTTGAACTTAGAGTTCCGATACCATTTATAACATGCCCCCTCAGCCTAATCTAAGAATTAACTACTAGGCTTTCTTTTTTTAAAGTTAAGATTCAACCGTCATCAAAAGTATAATTATTATATAAACAATTATTATTCATGCAACTATACTCATATTCTTAACAATTGAAGAACATCAAAAGTAATGAACTATAAAACCACATACTCCTTATATACTTTACTGGATCCATGATGTAGACTTTTAGATTCATTTATGTGACTTGTATGTAACATCAACCCTTATAAATAATTTACAATTTGGTTAAAGGAGTTAATCATGGCATGCAACCAATAAACGTCTTTGATGAATCCATACAAGCATTACCGGAACATTATCTTGCGTCTACTATAGCTAGCATGGCCATGAATCATAATGATAGTCCTATAGACATAGTCAAAAGTGTTACTGGAATAACCCTTATGCAATGTGTATAAATAGATTAACTAGCATCATTGGAGACCATTCTTGTGACGCATAATGTATGGCATAGCTAACATGTACCATGGACTATCCAGTTTGAAGTATTACGCCATAATTATTCCACATCCACCAAAGTCTCATGCATGCATAATGTCCAAATTAAAACAGAGATATCACATAAGGTTAGAGGCGTACTATGTTCGTTTACTGAACTTAATGGTGATCAAATCTAGATTCAATAGATATCCCACACATACGTAAATGATCATCTCATAAACATAGTATAGGAAATTCTACTTATGCATAGTGGTCATATGCATATTCTACCATGAGTAACATGTGTTAGATAACTCTTTGACCCAAGCATTAACAACTACCTACTATGCCTCCACCACTAACTCTACACTTGGATGCAATAAGAGTCAGATGCATAAGAATTCAATCATTCTCATAAATACCAATAACACAAAAATTTATGAATCTCAGCTGAATGATTCCACAACCTAAAAAGTAAGGAGTAAATATCTAGTATTTTCCATGGAATTGAATTTAACTAGATTAAAAGAGAGAACACCACTTGTAAAATGGAGCACCACCAGCCAACCTAGATTTGATTCTCCTAGTTCACCCCCGAGCCGAGAGTTCTTGCCATGCGCAAACTACCTTTGTTGATCTCCTCAATGGGTATTTAATACCCTCTTTCATGATATGGGTTCCATTAGTGGCATCCCACTCTTATGGATCTTTTCTATTGATCAGCCTAGGCTTTTCGTAGAAAAGCTTGGTTTTCTCTCCGACGAGGATTTTCCTCATAAAAGCTTGCCTTTCTTTCCAGCAAAGCTTTTATGTTTTTAGTAATGGATATTTTTATCCAATCTATCTAGCTTACCTAGAATTGAATCTAGAATATTTATCATGAAAGAATTATCCCTTCCCATTGACCATTGGGATTTGGCAAGAATATCATCTGTTGGTGTCTCTATTTTCCAAGTGATTGATTAATTTATCTATTTCATAAATTATTCTTTTCTTGTACACCTTAGACTATCTTTTCTCGTCTTAGGTTAGCAAAGTTTTACATTAAAGGGAGGGGTATTACATTGCTAGATCGAGATTTCATATGGATCTAGGCTATTCATAATCCAAAATAAAAACTAAAAAGATATACCATGTAGTAGGCAGAATAGGAGAATGAATTAAACACATTGAGTGAATAGGATTTGAACAAGGTATTTGTTGTGCAAAATATCGTAGAAGTCAACTTCTTATGAGTAATAATATGATTCTTGATATAAAGGGTTTGGTTTTTGTTTTTTTGAATTAATTTAAAGGTAACAAGTTAAAATAATATGTTATAATATATTATTACCCCACCAGGTGTATAAAACATGGTGACAAAGTGTTATGCTAAGGCATTTCATGGTGTAAAAGTCACTAGTTGTAAATTGCATGGGAAAAATCCATCGATTTTAAGGGTTGGTGTTGTAATATCCCCAATTTTGTTATTTCATTTAATAGGATTAACAACGTTTATTGGGGAAGTGCTAAACCGAGCATAATATTGTAATCTCATCATTAGTGACATATTGGGTACATGGGACATAAGGGAAATCAAAAATTCCAACCTCAGTCAAATGTGGGGGGCACCTCTCATGGAATAGAAACCCCTTGAAGTAAATTCTGTGGGAAGAGGGTCAAAATAGTTAACTAAGGGGCCCACAGGTAAAGGTGAGGTAACAATTATAAATAGGTGCTTGAAGGAAGCATAAAGCACTTTCTTGATAATTTGTCATTTTACACATTATTTCTCAAGTTGTTCACATGATTCACAAGCATTGTTTAGCACTATATGTTTCGAAGGTAAAATGTCACCCTCTTATTCAATCGACCATAAGTTCCACCATAGGCAGGCAAATCATGCTCTTCTTTGGTAGTTGGGAGGATACAATGCAGTACCACGATTTTTTGGAATCAATGGGACACATAAAAGGGAGATACACAGGTCTTCGAGAGGTATTATGCGAGAGGGAAGAGATTTGTTGTTGCTATTCTATTTCCTGACACAAATACTTTCTGAAAGGAGGGAATTTCGAGGAGTGGTGCCTTAGCAAAATGAATTAGTGTGGCTAGGCTTGTGTCATTTTTCTTAGGATTGTGCAGGGGATGTGGAGGTGTTTGTGGGGAGGCTTGGTGAGTGGGATTAAAGAGTTGCGATTGTTTGGGAATTTATTGGAGGGAAATAGGAGGATAGTTATGAGACTTTTAGGAGTATAAAATGCTCCAACTATCACATATGACATTTTCTACCAACAGAGGAGGGAGAAACATTTTGGGGTCAATTTTGAAGCATCAAAACTAGGGATAACCCTTTCTCATTTCTTTTTGTTCTACTAAGGATAGGCCAACATTACTTTGGAAAAAAAAATTTGAGTACTGTAGAGGGCCCAAATAGAGGCCTCTTTCTAGCCAACATTGTATATTTCAATGGCAATGCAAAGTATAGAGGAGAAGTGACTTCCCATTATTTGGGCACCTTGATTTCTAACTTGGGATTTTCCTAACTTACCTTTGGATGACCCAACTGCACTTGTTTTTCCTATTGTACTCCTACAATGATATATAATAAAATGGATCAACTTATTTGCAAATAAATTGTTAATGTGATGATATTTTGCGGCATTTTTTATTTTTGTCTGCGTGTAAGAAATTTATGGTTGTTATTCGTTAATATTTCCATTATGAATATTACAGGTGTGGACTAGGTCAGGGGTGATGCATGAGTGATTTTGACAGATTAGGATGGACATAGATGTCTAATGAAGCAACATGCAGTCACTCGACTCTCATAACTATAAAAAATGTTCTTTATAATAATTAAATTGTGATAAATTTAAATATATTTTGTATGATGAGCTAATAATTATATAATATATATTATATAATATTATAATATAATAATTCAAATAGTGTCCTTCGGTAAACTTTTACATGAATCGTTAATTAAACAAGGATAGTGACCAAGTAGCAAGTCCTATCACTGACTCGAATTATGAGTGATCTAGCTTGAGGATGCTTATGTTCGTTTGAAATTAAGTTTTTTGACATTTTTGCGTGCCTTATATTGGTATTGTCGTTCCTTATAACATGTTTTTCTACACAATGCATGGATTTGTCTGATGTTTTGGAATTATTGTTTGAAGCATTTAGGTTTCTATAATATTTGAATTATTCTCAAGGAAAATTGTTTGTGGAGTGAAACAATTTACAATAATTACGAGCCCACGCTTGTCTTTGTCACTGTATGTTATTTTCCCTTCTTCTCTTAGGGTCACTTCCCACATACTTTATGTATGTAAGCATTAACATGATTTCCAGCTTCACATATGAATGATATAATAGAATGTGGGAAGTGGTGACTAATACAATGAGGCAAGTGGTGCCTAAATACTCAAGTTTGCATACTCATGTTTTAAGATGATCAAATTTCTTTATTGAGAATGCACAAACTTGGAAAAGCAAATACAATGTGGGAAGTGGTGCTTGAATACTCAAGTTTGCATACTCATGTTTGAAGATGATCAAATTTCTTTATGGAGAATGCACAAACTTGGAAAAGGGAAAACAATTAGATGCAAAAAACAAATTATTAAAAAGTACTTGTAGGAATAATATTTCAGTTGTAATTATATGAAATGAATTTTTGGGTGAGTACTCTACATTTCACTCCATGCAAATACGTCCACTCGGAGAAACAAATAGGATAATTCAGAGTACTCATTAACCCAAATGAGAAGCATTGGAAATCATCACAAAATGAATTCTAAATTATTGCAAGCCTAGAGGATTCTCTGTAGAAGATAAATTTTAGTATTAGCCCAAAATAATTTTTTATTTCTTTAGGGGGAGATGAAAGCTTATTTACGAGGTAAAAGAAATTTCACTATCTAGGCACAAGTGATGTATAAGTGAATTTAAATTTAAGGTGCCATATAGTAATCTTAATTTTAAACTATTTATGTATTATATAGGATGTTTAGGGGTTTATTAAGGGTGCACCTTGTTCCGGAATAATATGACTTAATTACAAGGGTTTTAGGGCCTGTTAATTCCTATTTAACACAATAATACCAATTTAGGGCTTTTTGAAGCTTATTTAGCCTTATAAAAATTACCTATTTAGGTAATAAGGTTAACCTCCTTGCACCATAATTAATGTTATCATGACCTAAATAAATTAAAAATATAATGAAACTTAATTTGGCAGAAGAATATGGCTAGAACAAATTTTATCATGAAGTTATATTGTCTTTTTGTCTATGTAGTCGTGTAGTGATGTTAGCATAGTAATAAAAATACATGTAATTATTGAGTTTCATGAAGGCATTTCAAAGTTAAGAGTTTTCATTAGGAGTTCAAGAGTAAGAAATCCTCATCTCAATGTTTCGATTAGTTAGGGATGGACACTTTCTTACACAACTATCACACACATAATGTCAATGTCTATTAGAGTCCCCTCCCCTCTTCCACCCTATATTATTCAAATAGACTTGCCATCATTAGTGGAGGCATCATTTGTAGTACTGAGCTCCCCACCTTTATTTTGTTGCTCACTTATACATATGTATGCAGATTGCTAGGTTGAGTACTAAATGAAATCCTACTCTTTGTACTAACATAAATATTTCCATTTTGTTTTCATTCATTTAGGTCACATGCATATACCAGCTTAGTACTTACATTTTTAATTCTCTAGAGTCTAAACATATAGCAATGTGAATTCCATATTTAATATGTTAGTATAGTTACATGATTTATAGTTTAGTAAAAACCTAGAACCAAGGTATAGCATATGGAATTCAAGAAAAGTTTAGTTGTTTAAATTTATCATATTGATGGGCCTTGGAAATGGAGGATTCAATAGTGATAACATATGTAAATAAAACAGTGTTGTTTACCTGAACCAATATTATGTGCATGTCCCTTCAATATAATTCAAAGAGATCTAATGTTTTTGACAACAACAGAACCATTCAGATGTAAATCATTGCAAAGTAGGGTATTGGGAAGGATACCAATCAATACGTTATTAATCATTGCCACTTGAGTTTAGTAATAAATAAAGAGATGGCTTGGCATCATGCTTGAGGATTCTTGCACGAACAATATTACCAACTTCACATAGGATTGGCATATTACCATGTGGGAAGTGATGCCCAAATTTTTCCTTGTTGCAGTGTTATGTTAGTAATCCAAAAATTTGTAACTTCCTTGTTGCAGTCTTACATTAGTAATACAAAAGTACCTAACTTTCCTATTTTCGTCTTACGCTAGTAATCCAAAAATTCATAGCTTCATTCAAAAGAGTATAAAGTTACACATCACAAATGCTCATAACATTCAAAGATTCCGTAATAGGTAATTGATCATAGTCAAATCTTTGTCCATAAACATCCCACCCCTATTCCTTCAAAGTATATTATATCTACTGAAATTAAACACATAGTTGTATGTGGCGTCCTTCATAAATAACATAACTTTTATACAATACGACCATAATTACTTTCAAAAATAAATTAAGACAACCCCTTTATAAGTAAAACCTAGTATACCATTCCATTACAATTGTTATCGAACCTTAAATTTTCAATGTAATTTGAAGCACATACTTGGTAGATGTTAGCCATAATCAAACATAGCTTTGTTCCTAGATAGTAAGGGTCATTTGGTGTGAGTGTGTATGCACATGTCGATACAAGTGCATTGGCTTTGAAATTTAGGCTCGAAGTATATGTACAAGGAGGGGTGCAAAAATTTCATATATAAATATAATATATATATATAATATATATATAATATAAATATATATATATATATAAATATATAAACTTATATGGAATTACTAATACATACTTAAGAGCATTGAGATGTAAGAGTTGGAAATTAAAATATAAAAGAATATTACCTATGACAATGAAAATGTGAAAATCACAACTTTTGTTCGACACTCGTGGTGTGATTTTTGAAAATTTGAGTACTCTACGTTTTCTTCATTCATCTAGGGGGATATTGGTGGCCACTCCTCTATTCCACTTGGACACCAACATTGTTCCTTTCAGTTTCCTTAATTGTACCATAGTTTACTATTTTTGGTTGTCTACCATGTCCTACTTTTTCAAAGTCATTTTGAGGCCCTAAGTGATGTTTTTTTGGAAACAGGAAAACCTGTAGCCTATGGCACAAAATTGTAGTTGAATGCCTTGGATAGATATTTCAAACGAGGTATCATATGCTTCAAACAAAGAATAAAGTTGTATGCCTTGGACAAATACTTCTAACAAGGTATTGTACATGTCAAACAAAGATAATATGCAAAAGTTACAACCCCAAGAAGTTGATATACCAATTTACCCCAACGGGGCCCACAAAGTCTTGGCGCTTCATCACTTCGGGTTAGGTTTTTGTATGTTTAATTTTTTCCATTGTTTTCCAATAATAAATAGGCCTCTAAGCCTCATTATAACATAGTTCAGGAGGCATGTAGTGGTCACATCGCTTCTTAGAGATAAACTACCATCATCCAAGATAGTTTATTTCCATTCTGCATGTAAATAATTTTCAATATTTGTTATTAATGAATTGAAGTCTTGTTTTCATTCTACCTCTATTTTTTTTTTTTTGATATGTATTTCATTTTGTTCCTGCATAAATCTAGATCAGTGGTATCAGAGAAATCTTCACTTTCTCTACTTTTCTATGCATCTCCCAAATGAGGTTAGGGTTTAAGGAGTGGGGACTAGAACTGGTTGAGCCATTTCAAGACTATCCCCATCGACATCGACAACCGCCCATGGAAAAAGAAAAGAAAGATGAGGGAGTAGGATATGTTATTAAATTTTTCCTTGAAGAATCCCTCTAGCATCAAAGTAACGAGATGATGGACTACTTTACATATATTCTTTGATGGATACCAACAAGTGACACATCTCAATCCAATAGTCACTTTGGAGGCAACACCCCTTCAAGGTACAAGTAGACTTCAATATCCTTATGTTTGAAGGTCAGATAGATTCAAATGTTCTAGATAAATTGTTTAATCTATTAGAAGGTTATTTTTTGGTCCATAATTTCTCTGAGAGGGAAAAGATTACTTGTGAACTACTTAAGGTCACCCCCATGTCAATGACTGGTGGAAAACTTACTATGAGAGAAAGTTCAAAGAACATTCTCTATTTATAGATACACCATCTTGGAAATCCTTCTAATATGTTTCTAAGGAACATTATCACCCAATGGGGAGTTATGAGGAAAAGTACATAAATGGACCACACTATTGTAGTAAGGGGATGAAGATGTTCTTGAGTTCACAAATATGTTTCATACTCTATGCATAAATTTGAGTATCAAATAATTTGAAAAACATATGGTGCTCAAGTACCACTACTATCTGCATAGATACATTCAAGAAGAAATGGATTTGTTGTACATCTCATCACTTGGTGCACCATACTGATATGCTTCCATGATTGAAAAATAAATAAGTAAAAGAAGCAGGACTTTGGATCTGCGAAACAGAAGAAGGGTAAGAGCACCCCCAATCCATAGAATAAAAGACAAGGTCAAGGTGGAGAATCCCAATACAACCCATATATTCCACAAGAAAACAATGGCACCACGAATAGAAATAAGGATAGAGGAAAGAGGCGTGAATTCCACAAGAGACCCACTTACAATGCAAATGCATGTTGCTTCAAGCAATCATTAATGGATGAGCTAAAAGCTATGGAATCTGATGCATGTTTTGATTTTGAGCCAATACCTAATAAGGGCAATGACAAAGGGGAGAAAGATATTGACATAGATCCTAGTGCCACCATTGTCATGAATAATGTCCAGAAGGTTGAGCTTGAAGAGTCAAAGGAGGGGGGTTGTCTCTTCCACTCATATATGTTGGTGAAGGGTTCTCAACTACAGTTCATTTTTGATAGTGGGAGCTAAAAGAACCTCATCTTAGAAAGTGCTTTTAAGTAGTGGGGCCTATCAACCACACCATACACGTAACCTTACACCATTAGACAGGTCTTTCTTGTTCGCCCTCAAAGTAAGGGGAAGATCGTGGCACATACATGGCCCCCAAGAAGAGTTCCTCCACATAGAATAAATAGGTGGATATGGTCATGAAATAGTACAAGGACATCTTCTCCTCACCTACAAGGGTACCTTTGCACTGTCAGGTGAAGTACTCAATCAATTTAACTCCTAGAGCACACCTACCCAATCAGCCAATAGATAACCACTCTATTTTGTAAAATGAAGATATCGAACGGTAGATCCAAGAGTTGCTACAAAAAGAGCACATTTGACCAAGTTCCTTACCTGGTTGGAGCCTCATTATACTTGTACAAAAGAAGGATGGGACCAGAAAATTGTGCATTAAGTATCAGGCACTGTTGATGCCCCGAAAATCGTCACATCAACATCGGGGGATAACCACCCGGTTCGAACCTTAATACAGATCTTTTTCTGTTTGGGATGGTGGCACCGATTGGATATAATGGGAACAGTTTCCCAGTAATGAATAAAAGGGGGTGGATGAATGATTGGTTTTCTAATAAGTGATAATAAATGGACTTATTCTATGAGCAAAAATGTAAATGACTATTTTATCCCGGCAAGCTTCTATTCTTAAGTGCAACGTTTAGTAATCTGTGTTCGTTGATAGGCATATAGATGACACTATTCAATAAACAAAGACATTCATTTAAATGATAATTGCTTCATTCAATTAGTTGAATGAAGTAATTGATAAAACATTGTTACACTTCTCTTTTTATATTACTGATACATGCATGATTGAGAGAATAGCAAACTATAAAAATCTAATAGTGGAAAGTATAAAGTTTACTATTAAAACACATTCACATATTCAATAATAGCAAGAATGACCAAATAACAATTCACATAAAAGGAATAAATTCAGACATAGATAATAGTACCATATGAGCTGCGAATCATTCCCAACGGCAATCGCAATTTGAATTCCTTCTTCCAACTCAGAAATACTTTTAGATAAAGGTAGTAGTGCACATTCACATAAAAGCTTCGTTATCATAATTTGGAAGGATTGGTCTAGTTTTCATAAAAGAATATGCCTGAAGTATAGTAGTGAAACTTTAGGCTTAAGTTATATACAAAAACTTATGACCCCTACTAAATACATGAAAGGGTCTATAAATACTAAACTAAGCTAACAAACTACAAAATTAAAATGCTACTAAATTTGTATAATCCGATCTTGAATATCTCTCACACAGTGATCTGCTAATCGGCAGCAATGATTCATCATTCTTGCTGTTTGCCTTTTGTCCTGAGTTGGCATATTGCCGGTATTGGTTCCACTTCTTGAGGGCGACTGAGATGAGAATTGATTTGAGCAGCATAGGTGGCATCATGTATATCGAGAATGATACACCTGATTGCATCCGTTAGGCATTTGAAGGTGGCTCTCTGGCTGTATGGTTTTACTAGGAACAACCAATAGGTGTCCCAAGTTAAACTTTCAATTCTTGAGATCAATCTCCCATTCTTTTCTAGCTCTTGGTGACATGACTGCTCCAATGTCTTGACTGATAATAATTTACCTAGTGTACATTGAGAAATCATGTTAGATAAATAGAGAGTATTATTGATCAAGTCAATTAAATTTCTTGTAGATAACTTGCATCTAGAAACCGCTCTCTCTGCTTTCATTAATTGCGACTGCCACTCCATGAATAGGATTTCTTTATGGGCAAGTTTGTTGCCTGTCCCTCATTAGAGTCTTGCCAAGTAAGAAAATCTGTGAAAGTGTCATTGGCTTGCTCTAAATCCTGCCTGGCATCAACTGATTTGTCCATTATAGATGTTGTTCTGTCGCACAGATGATCAACTTGGGCAATTTCATGACACAACAATCTTATTTGTGTTGTTAATGCCTTGTTAATCTGCATTTCCTCTGCTCTAAACTCGGCAGGCTGGGGAAGACTCTTGAACTTCTCTACCTGAGCTGATAATTGAGCAATTTGCTCATCTTTTGTCTTTGCCATCTGTTCATTCATTGCCTTCAACTTTGATAATTCCTCTGATAAATCTTTCTATCTTTGTATCGCTCCCGTATCAATCCTTTGTTTCTCTTCATGCAACTATTTGTTAAGCTGGTTATTTAACTGTTGCTGCGTGGACAGTTGTTGTTGTAGTTGTTCTGACTTTTGTTGTTCCTCCGATAGTTGTGCCTGCAATGAAGCGATCACTTGATCCTTTTCTTTCAACAAATTGCTTACCTCTAATGCCTTATCCATGGTGGCTGCTCAATAGGCACCAACATATTGGGATAACTTTGTCAGGTCATCGGAGGGGTTGAATTCTTCCCTCCACACCACATTGATTGTTATTGTTTGTTCAGGGAGCAAAGAAGGTTGATCAATCCTTCTTATCTTCCGCTGTCGCTTTATTACAGCCCTGTGTTTTGGGCTATAGAAAACATCCAGTGGAGGAATGTCCTCCACCTGCAAAATATTTTGATCTGAAGGATTCTTGGGAATTATTTCTACTACTGTAGTTGGGGGTAGATCGCTGGTTCCTTTTCTTGGAACCTCCTTTGATGTTGTATCATGTGTATCGGCCGCTTTGGATGTATCGGCATCCATTGAGCTCTCAAGATTGCTTATAATTGTATTAATTTTTTTCCATTCCTCGAGCAATCTTGGGTCCGTTTGAGTATCGACACTCACCTCTTTGCTTCTCTGCTCCTGCTGCCTTTTCTATTCCTCCTCCCGTATTCTCTCCTGTTCTTTATTTTCTGCTTCCTCTCTGTATTTCCTCTGTGATTCCTCTTGTTCTAACCTCCGTCTTTCCTCTTTCTCTCTTCTTTGGACTTCTTCAAATATTTCGAATGTAGCAGGAGGTTCGCTAGTAAGCTACTGCTTAGGCTCGCTTGATTGTATCATCGGGGCAGTAGCTAACAAATCTAGAGGCAGAGTTTGCAACCTCTGGTCTCTAAGTTTATTAAATTCTACTAACCCGTCATCATGGTATTTCATTCTAGCTAGCTACTGCACCTGAACTATTGACTCGGCTGAGGAGAACAGGTCCTCAAACTCATCTTCCTTATGTTCAAATTTAGTGAGTCTGGCTTGGTCGAGAGCATTATAGATGACTTTCTTCGGGTCGAAACGTCTATTAGGCAGAGTGGCGAGATTTAGGATGTTAATTTTTTTCACCTCTTTCTCTGCATGTTTATAATCATGCAGAGTATAGACGCCACACCTTAGAGGAAAAGGAGGCCAAACTTGCTTCTTTGAATTTCTGAGAGTCTTTGTAGCTGATGCGGTTGTAAGCTGATATGCTATCTTGCAAGCTAATAGTTTTTCTACTATATACAAGGGGAGGATATGAGGCCTGACATCACTGTCGAAAACTCTTATATAAGTTAATTTTTCTTCTCCAAAATAGGTTCCTAAGGCTGTCAAGTCAATCTCTGCCTAAGAGGAAATCTTAGGGGCAGGTCTATCAAAACTTGCATAGTAAATAGGTAGCATGAATCCATTGCAGACTTGGTATAAGTGATTTTTATAATGAGCTTTCCATAATTTTTGGTGGTAGATATGAATAGGCATAGGGTCCTGTGGAGTTCATCTCCACCCTAACATAGGAAACTCGGAATTAAAACAGAGGGTGTCCAAAATATAGGCACTAAAGTAAAATGGAGGGATGAACCTATTAGTAACACGGGATTTGTTTCTGAATTCAAGAATAGTTGTAGCCAACTTATCCGATAATATAGTCCCCCAATCCATGATTTCACTATTACGTGCTGCTTCCATCAAAGGTACCATCTCTATGGAAAATTTTGAAGAATCATGCAATCCCCACATTCAACACATCATGACTCTAGCATAACAATAAGGAGAGCATAAGGAGTCGATGGAGTACTTACCCGAAGACTCATGTTTGTGTTTCGTCGGGTTATGTCTCCATTCCTGTATAGGCTCCGACTCAATTTCATTCTCATCTCGAAATTTTTCCATAAATTCTTTATTATAATTCTTCTTTGGTTCGGGAAAATGATACATTTGTCTGAAATCATTGGGCTGAAATGAACCGAATACTCTCCCATCAATAGTATAGAATGTTCTGTCTGTAATTGGAATTTCTTCAATTTCCCATCTCACCACATACGTATATGGAAGAATTTTCTCTCGAGTCGCTACCCTGTGTAGGTAGGAATCAGCCAAATCTTTTAAAGTAGCATCAGATTTCCGGCTTGATCCTGTTGTAGCTCATACCGATGTTTGCTGAGGTTCCTTGGCTTCAACCAGGTTGTAAATATTCTGCCAAGTAGTACTGCCAAGGCCAAGACATGTGGTATATGAGATTAATCCCTTTTTTCTTCGTTCTGGATCAGTGGCATGTTTTCTTGTTACTGCAGAAGCTGAAGTCGTTCCAGATTTACTAGATTTCTTCCCCATTTGGTCTAAAATCATTACTGCAGAAAAACTATGCACAAGAGAAAAATGAACGTAATGCGGAGAATAGATGGCGAAAACCGAGTATGGACGAATTGTGTCAATCAATGAATAATGGAATATTTATCATAACGCTCCCGCGGATACAATCTTTCAATGGATTTAGGCATAACTGCTCCATTAATTGGCCATTTAAACCTGTCAATCATTTAAATGCTCATTATATCCTTTATTTGCTGAATAATCATTTAAGCGTGGATTTGAGCTTTTTGGTGGTTGGACGCAAGCGAATCACTATCGGGAAGAGAAAAGGCATTTAATGATAATTAATATAATATACCGAAGTCATATCAATCCTTTTCAAAATTCGTGTTTGGCTTCATCGCAATCGGCAATCGGAGGAAGCCTTGGGCAATCTTATTTAAGTTTTTGTGGAATCCCTGATCGCCGATAGTGATATCGCTTGACTCGCATCAGGAGTTTTAAGGAGGAGAGTTCGATATATTCATATTACATTCCCTGATTGCCGATTGCGATATTGTATCGGAGCAAGGGGAGGGGCCTTTTATTATTTGTTTTCCCGATTACCGATGGTTACTCGCTCTTGTCACATCGGGGAGAATCAATGGGTCATGGTTATGCATCCTTTGTTGTTGCGATATGCGATCTTGTGATCTCTTTATCGCAATAATAAAGAATTATTCATTTTATTTTTAAGGTCGATTATTTATCAATTCAAAAAGGTTCTTATAATGTTTTTTTTTTTTCCAGACCTTTAGAAGAGTGATGGGTTAATACCAATTTAATTTAAAAAGGGACGCATTTCATATTATAATTTTCTAAAGTAAAATTTTATGAAATGGGGGGTTGTTGTATAGCACAACAATTGGAGATTCACTGGAAGACACAATTATCTTTGAAAAAATATTGTGATATTTGAACTTTCTTTACATAGATATCTTATCAAAAAGGAAAGTTCTAATATAAATAAGTATACACACATTCTGAATATAATAAGAGCATGTTATTTGCTAATTCCTTCTCTCGTTAAAATTAAATACATTCTAAGTTTTAAATTGGCCTTTATTGGTTGATAATGATAAAACAAGACACCTTTCCAACTTAGCCTTTTTAATTGACTACTTTGTCATAGGTAGAGCCTCTGCTGCCAACAAACGTTCATAGTTTCGACACGGATACCTTTTAACCATTTGATTGTCCACGACCCCTCCCATCTCAGAGTATGATTAAAAAATGAATTCAAAACATGTTTTAATATTTTTTATTTCTTTTCTTTTCCATTTTTTGTAAGATAAAAAGACATTGTCCTGGTTTGGTTGCTAGTTTTTTAGACAATGCCATTCACTGGTTGTAATCTAATCGAACAAGCTAGCTCGTGATGAGACCCCTTGTCTTATGCTTATAAGCCATTACCCTGTTTTGGTATGCATTGTTGGTAATGTCAGTTAGACTATTTCCCAATGATCATGGTAAGCAGACTTGTGATAAGACCCCTTATCTTTATATCAGATATTTTATAATTATACTCTGAGTAATCATAAACTTGGATGAATGGGATGGACAATTTTCTCCTTAAGAGAAAATGGATGACAAGGTAAGAGTTGAGGATGCTAAGATTGAATCAGTCTATGTTTTGATATTGATAACCCTTTTGTGGCCAGTTTGAAAACATTAAAATGATTGACAGTAGTTCTAAATCTTGAGAGGATTTTCACAAAAATAAAATGGGGTCTTCAGAATGTTAATATACCTAATTTCCTAGAAATTGTCCCTTTTGTTTAAGGTCTCTATTTTACAAAAGTAAATATTAAAGTACTTCCTCCAAGCAACATTTCAATATAAAAAAGGCCAATAGAAGCTATTTTACAACTTTATTTCCTAATGTTCCTAAAAATTGCAAATCCTACTGAATTTAAAAGAGAAGGGGCTACCTCCTCAATTGAAGAATTTCGTTAAGATGAGGCTATTAACGGGAAGAGAGTCCCTCTTTCCTAATAGATCTTGTAATATGAATGTCGAATGGCCTATCTTCTCACTGATCTGAAATGGTCCAAGCCACATCTTTTGGAATTTTGTGTGTTTACCTTTATCCTCATGTGCTTTGTCCCATTTAGAACTAGATCACCAACCTGCAACTGTTTAGAACTAGACGAAGCTGAATCAAATGATGACTTGATTATCTGCTGATGTTTAGCATGAGTAATTTTGGCTTTCTCTGTCTCTTCTTCTAATTTTAAAATTTGATCATGTTTGAGTTGGATAGAAGAAGAGGGGCTTTCTTCAATAAACTGAACTAGGGCTAGAGAAGGAAGCGCTAGATTGGTCGGTAGTACTGCTTCTTTCCCATATACAAGATTGAATGGAGAAGTACCTATAGAGGCCTTGTGCGTTATTCTATCAGCCCATAGTGCGAATATTAAAGATTTGTGCCAGTGTTTATGATTTTGTTCGATAGTTCGCTTAATGATTTTGAGTAGATTTTTATTGGTAGACCCTGCTAGACCATTACCCTGAGGATAGTAATTTGCAGAATATTTCAATTTAAATCCTCTTTTAATAGCAAACTCAAACATGGCATTTCCAGAGAAATAAGATGCATTATCAAAAACAAGAGCATTTGGGACACCAAACCTGGTAATGATGAACTGGTCTATAAATTCTATAATTCCTTCAGAGTTTGTTGTCTTTAATGGAATTGCTTCAACCCACTTAGTAAATTAATCAGTAGCAGTAAGGATATACTTATGTTGTTTGGAGGATTGTGGAGTTATTTCCCTAATGATATCTAATCCCCATTGTTCAAAAGGTTGATCAATGTTGACTGGTTGCAAAGGGAAAGCTGGTTTCCTTTGTCTTCCACTGGAGACTTGACAACTTCGGCATTTCCTTACATATTCATGGGTATCCCTGAATAAGGTGGGACAGTAATATCCAGCATGAATGATTTTGTGAGTTGTTGTGTCAACTCCAAAATGTCCTCCAGCTGGTCCATCGTGTAGCTCCTGCAAAACCTTTTGTGCTTCAGGTTTCTCCACGCATCTTGATAAAATTGAATCATAGTTTTGCCTAAAAAGCACATCATCAATAATAATGAAGTTTTTTGCCTTTAATCTAATGGCCCGTTTGTTTTTATAAGAAAGATTAGGAGGTGCATATCCATTTTTCAAATAAAAGATTAAATTTGCATATTGAGATTCAGAATTGGTAATACTTATCTGGTTGATTTCTTCAACATGATCTGTATCACCTGATTCCGGAATGTTGGATGCTCCTGCTAATAACCTGCAAAAACCTTGGCCTCTAACAGTCTTTGCTGGCTTGATTTCCAAGTCATATTCTTGAAGTGTTGTAACCCAATTTGCCCTTTTTTCACCTAATTCTCTTTGGACCAGTAATTGCCTTACTGCAGAAAAAGGAACTATTACTTTTGTATGGGCTTTTAGAAGGAAGGGCCTGTAGTGTTTGATGGCTTTATACACAGCAAAGGCTTGTTTTTCAACTTCGGAGTAATTTAGTTCTGCACCCTGAAAATTTGAGCTAAAGAATGAAATCGGTGCTTCCAAGTCGTGATCATTAATCTGAGTGAGTACCACTGCATAAGATGAATCGGACGCGATAGTGTACAATGTGAAATGATTAGAAAAATTAGGAGTGTTTAAAGCGGGGGCATTAATTATTGATTGTTTGATTAAATCAAATGCTTCTTTTTCCACAAACCCCCATCTAAACACTGAATTTTTCTTAATCATGGTTTGTAATGGTAAAATGATATGAGAAAAAGCGGGAACAAATCTTTTGACAAAGTTGATCTGACCTAAAAATGACTACATGGATTTTTTGTTATGAGGAAATGGGATTTCAGAAACTTCTTTAATCCTCTCGGGATCAATATAAATACCATCTTTGGAAATGATAAAGCCCAAGAGCTTTCCTTGATTTAGAGAAAAGAAGGATTTTTTGGGATTAAGTGAAATACCATACCTTCTACAGCATTCAAAGATTTGGTTCAAATCATGTAAATGGTTGGATCTCTTTTTAGAAAATATAGTAATATCATCTAAATAGACGACTACCGTTTTGTTGATCAATCCTTTGAAGGCTATATCCATTGCTCTTTGGAATGTGGCCCCTGCGTTAATAAGTCCAAAAGGCATTTTCTGATAGGCATAAGTTCCCCATTTTGTTCTGAAATTAGTTTTGAGTCTGTCATCAGGATGGACTAGGATTTGGTTGTATACTGAAAAACCGTCTAGAAAGGACATTAGCTCAGAACCTGCTACTGAATGGAGTATTTGCTCCATGGTAGGTAATGGGAAATTATATTTTTGACTTGCCTTGTTCAGATTTCTGAAATCTATACAAATCTTGATGTCACCATTTTTCTTCCTAACAGGCACCATATTGGAGACCCAGTTTGAGTGCCGAACAGGAAAAATAATCTTTGCTTTCAAGAGTTTATTGAGTTCTAATTTTATCTGGCTCTCTAAGTTTAGATGTATTTTCCTCAATTTTTGTTGAACCGGTTTTTGTTCAGAAAGCATTGGAATGGTATGCTGGATGATTGATGTATCATATGTTTTTAAATAAACATACTTCCAAGCGAAGACATGTCTATTTTTCCTTAATAATCTAATAAATGTTGTCCTTTCTTCTTCAGAAAGTCCTAATCCTAAATTGATAATTTGAGGGTTCTTCTCAGTACCGAGATTTATCAATTCAAATCTTAAGGTAGAACTTTGGAGTTTTGAATTGGTTACCTGTTTAAACCTGTCTTTAATGTCGTAGATATCTTCAAGTTTAACCACAGGCCTTGGAATTGGGTTTTCCTCATGCTTTTCTTTCATCTGAAGATCATGATCACTTTCATCAATGATCTGATCGTTGTAGGATTTGTCGGAAGTGAAGAAATGTAGGATGTCTTCATCGTGGTTGAACACTCGCCAATTGGTGACATTGTCAGGAATTGATGGCCTAAAGATCAACTCTACTGAAAATCTATCCGAGCTATAATATTCAGAAGGCAAGAGTTTAGAAGCAACATTGGCCAACAAGTCAACTGCTGCATTCTAGGATCTGGGAATAGGTGAAATATTGAATGCTAAGAAATGAGATATAAGTTCCTGGACTAAAGACTGATAGTGTTTGACAGGCATTTCATCAAACATATCAAAATGATGTAATCTACATGTCATAAAAACAAATCTAAGCATAAGTGTCTCATACTTATCTTAGATTCGTAAGGAAACATTGATGCCTTATCACAATAGATGCATTATCATCTATTAGGTCATATATTCATTGTTCATTCATTTGTTAATCAAAACATGATGAGAGCCATACATCAATATTGTCATAAAACATCCTCATAACCAACATATATTCAACAGAAATAACAAAGATATAACAACCATGAAAACCACATATGAGAAAGTATATTTACCCATAAAATACAAGAGGAAAGGATCTCTTATTAACTTATGTAAAATGCAACTAGTTCTGGGACTTCCACGTACCACCTAACCATAGACTAGCTGAACCAAATTTTCCTTTTAGCTAATCACATCTGTGCCATATTCCAACCGTGAATGTGGGATTTCATGGAACAAATCCAACAAAACCAACCCAGGGCTTGCAGATTTCAAACCACCAACCCTCAACTAGTGATTCCACCTTATGGTTAGATGTCACTAACCATCACAATATTGGTCTATACCCAAGTTATCCGGGGCTCCAAATAGTTTGTTCCAACCCGGGCTTCCAGAACTAGTAACTCAACCCACAGTTGTTGTCAGGCTTCCAGATTGTTTGTCTAACCAGAACTTTTAGGACTAGTAACTCAACCCACAAAGGGCTTCTAGAGCATTTTTCCAACCAAAGCTTCCAAGACTAGTAAGTCAACCCAAGTTGTTATAGGGATTCTAGAGCATTTGTCCAACCAAGGCTTCCAAGAACTAGTAACTCAACCCACAACCATAAGGAACATGAGAACCAACCAGAAAACAAAAGGAATGACACCCACAACACCATGGTTATCCAAGAAATGGCAAGGGTAGGCAAATCCACTGTTAATCCATGTAATCCTCCATGATAATGATAGATCATAACCCAAGAACCACATACAAGTTCCATGCATGCCAAATCTAGCAAAGAAATCATACTTGTAACTCGGTATCTACAAGAAAAACCCTTTATAGTTGTTGATCCTGATGTCCTCTTGTGCCCTCCTTCTTGCTCCAAATTGAAAGTATGTCACACTCCTCCAAGAGTGCTCCAAGAAAACTCTAAGTGTCCAAGAGTGTGAGAGAGAATAGAATAGAGAGCTCCAAGCTAAAAGCGACAAAAATCTACAAACTGGTCCTCAAAAGCCTTTTTATTAATGAGGCCTCTATTTTGTTCAATTTTCCATTACTTTCCTTCATTTTCCTCCCCACATGCAACCTATGACCTTTCACCTTCCTTTTCTTCTAATTTCCATTATTTTCATAAATAAATGCTAGTTAATGCCACTTTGCCTTTCAAAAGCCTTGCCATTGCCTTTGCCAATTTCCATAGCCATTAGTTAATCACAAGTGATCCCCGTCACTATGTTTTTTCCTATCATTTAGCTTGGAATACATGTCCCATGATCATGGTTATTATTTTTTCCTTTATTAACTTTATTACATGGATTTTTAACCAGGGTTGTTATAGAACCCTCCCCCTTGGGGGGACACCATCCTCAATGTTCAATGACACCTACAACCAACAAGACTGTTGAAAAGCAAAACATACTGGCCATGGAACTTTATAACTTAGATCATTGTAGTATTGACAATGTTCATCCTGTTGAGAAGAAAACCAACATGAGAAATATAACACAATGAAAACCATAATGACTTGACACCAATACCGCTTATTGGAACTTTATAACACAACTTATGTTTGTATTTACATCCATATAAATATATACATATATCAAAACATCACACCAAAACATATGCCAAAAACATTCGCTCAACTGGCAAATAGGGAAGGATACGTAGCCCGAATTTGATCTGTCCATGTATCTTCATTGGGCCCAAAGTGATTCAAGTGCAGTTTAACCTACTCGATTGCTCAGTTTGAGAGATGAGAATATTTCTCTACAAAATGCACTGAGGTTCCAGTTGGAATTCTTCTTCTAGTTCCACCTACAATACAGACCAATCAATCGCATGATCAACATCTTTAACATACTTCTTACGAAATTATACGTGGAAACATCATGGAATTTCATTGTTAAAGGTAGTGCAAGTCAATAGGATATTGATACAATCCTCTCAAGGATCCTAAAGGGTCCGCAAAACTAAGTTTCCAACTTGGCACATGATCCAATCCTCAAGGAGCTCTTCTTCAGCTTGATACACAAATACACATGTTCCCCAACCTGGAACTCCTTAAACATCCTGTTCTAATCTTCATATCTCTTTTGTCTCTCATGTGCTCCCTTCAAATTCTTCTTGATTACCTTCATTTCTTGTTCCATCTCTGCCAACATGTCTGGTTCAATCAACACCCTGTTCACTGGATCACTCCAACTGATGGGAGTATTACAAATTTTCCCATACAATGCCTCAAACAGGCTCATCCTCAAAGATTCCTGGTACCCATTTTAGTAAGAAAAATCAACCAGTGGAAGTTATTCTTCCAAATTTTGTTGCTAATGCATCACATACATCCTCAACATGTCCTATAATATCCTATTGACCCTCTCTGTCTGTCCATGTGCCTACTGATGATATGTTGTGTTGAAGGCCAACTCACTACCTAAACCTGCAAATAACTCTTTCCAGAATCTAGAAGTGAGCTTGGCATCCGTGTCTGACACAAATTTCTTCATTACACCATGCAACCTCACTACATCTCTGATGAATACCTATGCTACATCATTAGCTGAATATGTAGACTTCATTGGAATGAAGTGTGTTACCTTTGTCAACTTGTCCACCAAAACCGTGATGGAATCATGCTATCTAGATGTCCTCAACAAACCTTTAATGAATTCCATGAAAATGACCTCCCATTTCCACTCTAGAATTAGAATCGACTATAGTAGACTGCCTAGATGCTTACATTTTGATTTTACTTGTTGACAATCCAAGAATCTAGCCATAAACTATGCCACTTCTTTCTTCAAGTTCGGCCAATAGTAGAACTTCTTCACCATTGTCAGTGTCTTATGATATCCTAGGTGGCCTGAATATGACTTGGCATGAAATTCCCTCAAGATAAGCTTCTTGAGCTCACTATTATCTGGTACATATATCTTGTCCCTAAATCTGACCAAGCCATTTTTCTTGAGATGATAGTCCACATCCTGATCACTTGTACCCTGTTGTAACATGTGCATAAGCTCCATATACTTGTCATCCTATTGTCCTGCCTGTATGAACCGATCCTGTAAATTTTTCCCATAAGAGCTCATAGTTGTTATATGATTTAACTGTATTCACCTGCTAAGAACATCTGCTATCCTATTCTCTTTACCTATAATGTACCTGATCTCAAAAACTAACTCACTAATCGTGTCCAACCATATAGCTTGCCTAGAATTCAAATTTGGGGTCAAATAGATACCTCAATCCACTGTGATCACTCATCAAGATAAACCGCTTGTTGTAACATGTCTAGTTTTGATAAGTTAGCATATTAGATATATAAATTTTAAAAAAATATTAAGGTAGGATATGGATGCAAAAGAAATAAAAAATTTAAATAAAATGTTAGAAAAAATTGATTATGATAGGCATCCATATCAATAAAATGTTAGGTGTTAGTTGCTTTAAACAAAGAAGGAAGAATAAAATTTTAGGGAAGCTAAAATAAAAAGGAAAAAAACTTCATTTAAAGGTTTTGGAATGCATAAGGTTCTTGGCTCAAATATGCCATTATCATGTTGATCCTATGTTGCATGTGTAGAAGAATTTATCAAAGAAGGTCAAGTTCCCATTCTTACACTAAAATCCCCTCCTTACATTATAATCCCCTATATATTCATTTCCCTAATTCGCTCCTTCATTACATACTCCCCTCATACTTGTTATCCTAAGCCTTAATTCCTAACGCTCCATTCCCACCACACTTTATTTTGTTCCCTACCACCCTACCATATAACTTCCCTGAGTTATATTCCTAACAGATTATTATTTTACCCCTTATATCCTCATTCATGTAAACATGGGATTAAAGGTGTTACGTGATTTCGAGCCCCACCATTAAATGTTGGCCATCTTTCCACTTATCCTCGACCGTTAGTTTTAAATCAACGTCTCTTATACGATCTCAGGCCTCCTCCGTTGTCTGACCTTTATCATTAGGGGGGGTCTGAAATGGGTTGTATTACCATACCACCCGCCTGCTACATGTCACCATTGCAGGATTTTGGACCCCCCTCCATCAAAACCATAAATTGTATCAAACCCCCCATCAAAATTGTAAACCATATCAACCCCCCTCCACTGCTAATTACTCCACCACCCTGTCATTGCCACGTAGCTTGTCGTTAATGAATTAAATCACCTCCCTCCATATTCCTGTTATTCATTTATTTCAATCGCCCTTAACCCCACACCATCAACGGTTAAAATACTTTCTTATAAACTCATTTCAAACCCTCTGCCAACTTCCTGTTTTCATTCCACAGTCTGCATAGCTTGAATTACTATCAATCTTTAGTCGCAAGATTCTTAAAGCACCACCGCCTGTCCGAGCAGTGTCTGAAACTTCCCATCTTCATATATTGGCCAGAGAACGTTCTTTCATTCTAAACCCTATTCTTCTGTTTATAATTTAAACTCTACTGTCAAATTACTGCGAGTATGCCTCCTAAAGAAAAGAAGACACAGGAATATGTTAAGCCTCTCATTTTTCCCCTGTTGACATTCACCATGCGACTTTAGCTGATAGAGACTATATGATTCATGAAATCAATTGTGATATTGATTTGTTTGAATTATATTGTTGGCTAGAAGATAAATACATCAACCAAACCGATGAACTTCAACTATGGAAATCAAACCTTCCCTATTACATCTTTCCTCTCACCTTCAATGCTCCGAATTTTATCAGAAGATGCCAAGCTTCTTATCTCCCAGATCAAAGAGCCATTGTCAATCCTCAGGGCCAAATTTTGTTTACTATAACTCTTGAATCTATTGACTAGATGATGCAAGCTCCAATTATCAAAGATACCACTCTATTTTCTCATGAAGCCTTAGTTGAATTATATCAAAAACTGGATTTTACAAAGAGAACTAAAAACCTCGAGTTATTCCTTTCAAAAGATGCCCCCATGCCTAAAAAGAATCCTCCCTATCCTTCATCCATTTTTCCTAAAAGAGCCAAGCAAATTATCATTCTGATTTCTTACCTACTTGGCTATTACTCTGATGAATGGGTCAATGATGCCATTATTGGATTCTTGTCAATCTTTTCTAATGATGCCCAGCCCACCATTGTGTTTAATTTCAGTTAGTTTTTAGCAGAGTCCATTCACCAGCAGTTTGTGAACTTTGACACTCAAGAGGTTTTTGAATATACTTTTGTTCTAATCTATATGTTCATATACTTCCAAGGATATCATCTAAATCTCTCATTGTATAAGTTAGATGATAAAGGAGAACAACAGTCAGTAATATTTTGGACTACCATGGTCAGGAAAGAACAAAATGAATATTAATTTAAACAATTCATAGACATGTTTGTTCATCCTGCCATGAATCTTTTGAGTGGCAGCAACGAAACTAGAATAAGTGAAGAAATTCAGAAATTTTTCACCTTACACAGTAGGCACAGACTGGAGATTGGTATCTCTATGAAAACTACACTAAGATTAGAGTTTTTGGTTGTGAACTACCACCTTTTAAGTTGCCTAAATACCTCCCAATGAGGATTTTCACACTTGAATATATCAGATAGATGATAAACATGGACTAGATTCACTTTACATCTACCAAAAAGAAATCACAATTCAGAATAAAGACACAAGTTGGTCATTTATTTGTAATAGCAGGGCAACAGGAGAAGAAGCAGAGAAGATATTGAAAACCATGAAATTTGATTTGAGTTTTACTTGGCCTTATGACCCATTAGGAATCATTTCTAAGTTAAGGGTAGACACCAAATCTACACCTTACTTTCATACATCAAGGCCAGTGATTGAACAATACAAAAGTCAAACAGAGTGGCTACAAAATACTCTACAGAAACTAGAAGAGCAGCAAGTGTCTACCTCTGCAGTGCATACACCTTCCCTGCAAGAAAAGAAGTCAGCAAAGAGAAACAAAGAGGAATTTTCTCCCATGGAAAGTAACATCATCAACTCTAGTTTTAAACTTATGAATAAGAAGAAGGCAAAACACAGTTCAAGGTTGAATCTCAGCAAATATTTAGAACAACAGCAGCCTAATACTTCGAAGGAAATTCTTGAAACTACATTAGGAGTAGAGCAATCAACAGATCCTCCCGATACTTTAGCACCTTCTCAAAATCAGTAGTTGCAGATCACACAAAAAGAAGCATCTTCATCAAGCGAGCCTAAGAAAAGCACAATGGACATCTACAAAGAAATCAAGCTAAAGAATGAAGCTTTAAAATTCAATATCTATAATCAATTATGGAAATAGGCATCTAGCACACAGAGCAGATTGTTAACTACCTTTGATTCAGAGAAAGGAAGAATTCACATGACATTTCTCCAAGCTCAAGTACCTCAGCCTAAAGGGTAGGCAGATTACAAGAAATCCACTCTTGAGTTTGATATTAAGGATGTGCATTTAATTAATCAAATGGAAATGCACAAACAGTCATGAGAGATGGTATTTTCCTCTGCTACTAATACTGCCATGACATTGTCTAGATTGCAGGCCACATTTGCCACCATTCAATCACAGCTCGACATGGAGAAGATTTATTCTCATGCCAAAGACTCTAGGATTAAAACACTAGAAGACCCACTAATCAGATTGGGTTATGACCCTACAAATGTTAAAGCTGCAGAGGAATTAATCAAAAAGAAGAATGCAGACATTGCTACATTAAGGAAACAACTCAAACTTCTAGCAATTGAAGATCCTTTGGCTAAGGAAATGAATGAGATAGAGAACCAAAAGGTAGATATGATGTAGCTCATTATTGAGCAAAATTCACAAATAAGACAGATGGAAATCCAAGTAGAAAGACTCATTGAAGAATCCAAGAAATCAGTTGCTCCTCTACAAGCACTTCCAATCACTGCTATTCCTTTAGCTATACCTAACACAGTGACTTAAGGAGATGCTACAGAACTGGCACAAGAAGTTTAGAAGATGAAAATTCAATCTGAAGAAATCCAAAATTTGGAGAAAAAGGTGAAGCAGTTGGAAGAAATTATAAGCAGGTCTGACACCAATCATTCAGTGGAACTCCAAAGAGCCCAAACTCAGATTGATAATTGGAAAAATTCAGCAAATGAAAATGCCATTGGCACTCCCCTTGCTCAGGTTAAGCAAATCATTTGGGATAATATCATCAATGAAATGAAAGAAATTTGGCCCTACATCCAAATTGTGTTTGAACAAAAATAACTGGCAGGAAAAGCCAACAAAATTATTTCTGAAATAAAAGATCAGTTAGGAACAATGCCTGCAACAGCAAATAGAATCATTAGATTTCTGAATTCCAAGGATAGATATGAGTTGGAAGAATTGGGAGTAGAAGACAGAACTAAAATAATCCTTGAAGTAAAAAGGGTTCTTACTAAGAAGAACTTGGAAACATAGTTGAAAGAAAAATGCCACACTTTGGAAGTTGGCATTAATAGATTTCTATCAAGAATTGATGCATTGATCAAGAAAGGATTGCCTTCTATTTTTGTGTTGAATGAAAAGCTGATGGACAAGACAGATTATATTCAAAGACTACAGGAAAAGATGAAAACCTCCATTGTTGCATCATCTTCAATTAAAGGATCAATCACTGGCAGAGCTTTGTATGAAGCAATTGAAAATATTTGTTTTATTCAACATGAGATTCAACATGTTTTTCTAGTAAAACCTACCTTTACTAAACACACTGAGGTAGATGAAATCTACCGAAAGGCTATAAAGATAACAATTCCAACTTCAGAACGTTGGGAGAAATTGGAGGAATATCAAAATGAATGAAGCTTGCCAGCATAAGATTATAACACCTCCAGCACATCACTCTAACACAACAGTCAGTTGCCGGCATATCCAGGAAAAAGGGTGACTCAACAACAGATTCCAACAGAATAGGGCCAAAACGCAGATGCATTCTTCCTAGATCAAATTCTTCAATTCTTTTTTAGTTTTAGATATTTTAGCATTCCTAGTCAATGAGGCATTAATTATAAGACTCTTTTTGTATAAATACCTCATCCTGATAAATAATTAGAGGTTTCACCTACGAATTAGTTTTTGAATAGAATTGTGCTAAGGTGTAGCTTTTTGAATGTCAATAAAGGATTTTGACTTATCTTCACATGGCTTGTCTTCTAGTGAGTTCTTCTTTGTGTTTATCATAATTGTTTTCTTCATATAATTTATCTTATAGACAGTTATCCAATTAAAAACCTTAATTGAGTATCAATTTCATTTTTAATTTGTTGTGAATTGTAATTTAATTAAGAGACTAAATCATAGAGTTGTTTGCCTCTACTATTTCCTCTTGAAAGTTAAATTGCATTAGGTTTCTGTTATAATTAATTATATTATGTTGATCATTAAAACATAGTTTTAATGATTTCCTCTTGCAAATGATTAAGTATTCTATCTGAGTATATGATCATCTACATTTCCTTTTTCTTCTAAAATCCATCACACATAAAATTTTAAACTACTATGTGCAAATAAAAAAACAGCCCTTCGTTCATATTTAAGATCTTTCTAATTTGTTTGAAACATCTGATTTAATTAATTGTTCTTTGGTCATCAACAAAATCAAAAACTCCAAAATATTTTAGATGCTTTGGCATAACCAACTGACCTAGGGTTATTTCAAAGCACAACACTGCCTACCAAGAAGATAGTTCCTCCACATTGTCAAAGCATGGATGATCGTTGCCAACTCAAGATCATGTGTCAAGTAATTCTTCTCATGCTCATTAAGTTTTCTTGATTCATAGCTTACTACATGTCCTTCTTGCATAAGGACTCAACCAAGCCCTCTCTTGCAAGCATTTTTACATACCACAAACTCTTTATCCATATCTGCAATCTCTAAAACTAAATCATTTATCAACAACTACTTCAACTTCTCAAAATTGGTTGTGCATTGCCCTATCCATTCAAATATCTTAACTTTTCTTTTCAATGACATAATAGAATAAACAATCTATTAGAAGTTCATGATGAATCTCATGTAAGAACCTACTAACCCCATAAAGGACCTTACCTCATCCACATTCTTATGATTTTCCCACTCCATGATATCTCTTATTTTTTCTGAATCCACTGCAATGAATTCCTTGGAAACCTCATGCCCCAAGTAGTGCACCTCTATCTGAAAGAAACTACATTTGATAAGATTGACATACAGCTTATTCTCTCTTAGTAATATCAATACTATTGCTAAGTTTTCAGCATGTTCTTCCTCATTCTTAGAATATACCAATATATCATCAATGAATACAATAACAAACTTGTCCAAATAAGGATGCAATACACTATTCATTAAGCACATAAAAGTATTTGGAGCATTATTCAAACCAAATGGAACTACAACAAACTCATAATGCCCGTGCCTAGTCCAGAAAGAAGTCTTATAGATGTCTTCTTCTTTAATGTGTACCTGATGATATCCTGATCTCACATCAATCTTCGAGAAAATTGTTGCTCCCTTCAACTGATAAAATAAGTCATCAATCATCGACAACAGGTACCTGTTCTTGATGGTCACCTTATTCAACTACCTATAATCAATTCATAACCTAAGAGTGTCATCCTTCTTCTTCACAAACAACACTAGTGCACCCCAAGGTACCACACTTGACCTAATGTATCCCTTGTCAAGCATTTCCTTCAATTGCAACTTCAACTCCATCAACTCATGTATGCTCATCATGTAAGGTTCTTTTGATGTTGGTGTTTCCCTTGTTACCAACTCAATAGAAAATTCCACTTCCCTATGAGTTGGAAACTCTGAAATCTCTGCCGAAAACACATCTTGAAACTATTGTAAAATAGGGTACCTGCTCAATACATCGGCATACTCAACTTCCTTACCTTTGTCACTGGAAATATGCACTGCAAATAACACACACCCTTCACAACTGTGCTTTGCTTGCATAAATGTCACCATTCTAACTGATGTTTCCTTCTTCTTACCCTGAAAGACTCTTTGTTCCCCATTGTCATCCAAGCACTCAGTAGCATTGTCATAACAATCCACCTTGGTCCTATGAAGATAAAACTAGTCCATACCCAACAACATATTGTATGATCCCAATGGAAATAAATTCAAATGTGTTGATGTAGGCATACCATTCAACTCAAATACACAAGCTCTTACCTAGTGATGAACTCTTTTCTTTGTCCCTGCAGCCAACTGCACTAACCAATATTCTGCATGCACTTCTTTATTCAAACCACACTTATCCACCAGGTTAGGATTAACATAACTATAATTAGATCCAAGGTCAATAAAATTATAAACAACTTGACCACAAACCTTATCATGCATCTTGATAATAGATGTTTAGTGATCTGTCTACCTATTCTACAATGTTTCATAGATCCGTGGAACACTCTGTCCGACATCCCCCACTGTCTGTGCCTCCTACATCACTATAGATCTCTGGTATACCACCCTGGTGCTATGGATAATCTCTCCTACGATGCTCTCCACCATAAGTCCAACACTGCAGAGGCTTCCAACATGCACCCTCATTTTTCTCCTCAAGTCGAAATCCTTACCTTCTAGTAGATGCATTTAACGTCTTATGTGGTGTCATATTCTTTTTGTTACTTGTATCTTGAAGTCTTGTTCACTTCTTGCCTCATTTTCCTTTGTTCTTTTCATTACCTTTCCATTCCGACTTAGTCTCAGATCTGTGCTTTGATTGCTCAAAACAATGCTTTAGCTTCTGGATGGCCTCCTCCAATGATCTAGGCTCATCAAAATCAATCTTGTCCTTGAATTCTACTGGAAAACCACTGATGAATCTCTGAATCTTGGCCTTCTTGTCCTTGAGGTAAGGCACATACTTCAATAACTCCAAGAATCTTCTAGTGTACTCCTCATCAGTCATAGATCCCATCTTCAGCACATAGAACCTTTTCTTCCTTGTCATCATAGTATCTTTGTGATAGATACTTCTTCCTAAATAGTCTCTCGAACTCACTCCAAGTGAACTCCTCTTCATGAATACCTCTGACATTATTTACATCTTCCCACAAAAGATATGATTTACCTTTAAGACTGAGTGTTGTTGTCCTGGCCTTCATGTTCTAAGTAATCATGCAATCTAAAGAACTTGTTCATCCTAAGCAACCATGCTTTTGCATCCTGTGACTTCTTTATTTCTCCATCGAATGTAGTTGGCTTTACTTTCTTGAACTCATCTGGAATATATCCCCCATCACTCCTCCTATAAGGATGATAATGATGATGACCATGATACTTGTTTGAATTAGAACAAGAGTAAAGCCCATGTCCACTGCCTTGTCTATCAGGTGTATCCAAGAATATGCCATCTCTAACCATGTCATATCTATCCAACCTGTGCCCACCAAGTGACCTGCTATCATATGCTCCATTAGGCTTATCCTCCTGTCCATGACTTATTTTAAGTGGTCCCTATCTCTACAAGTCTAATAAGCTTTGAAGAATCATCACATTGACCTCTGCTTATTTCTCCTATGCCCTAGCAAGTTCCTCTTGTAATTGAAATTATTTGGTAATTATCTTCTTTTCCACTCCTTATTTCTGTCTTCAAATTTCTCCTAGTGTTTGTTATGTCAGAAGAATATCCCTCACCATGTTGCTCATCTGATCTATAGGGAGAATCTCGTGAGTTGTAGTCTACCATCTTGTTAGTCATATTTGATCTTATTTTCCTACAAGGTATATCATGTCAGCTAAAACAAAGCATAAATAAACCAATGTACCTTAGTTTAGTTCATGGGAGGATATCTCATCTGTAAGACCAACCAGATTAGTTCAATACATATATAAAAATAATCATATCAACATTTAATCATCATTTCAATCATTATCTAGCCATCAATGCATGACGATACCAACCACATACCATGACCTTATGCACAACAACTATTACCATGTCAATGTAATCATAACAACATAAAAACACTGACATGCATGACCAATGCTCGATCAACATGCACCCATGATGATGACACCAAACAACAACACCATCAAATTTTCACATGGTGACACCATTGCAACTATGACCAATGCCATGCATATCCAACAAGTAGATAGACCACAAGCATAAGGAACACATATGTAATCAACATGTATGCACGACCAATGCACACCGCCCATCTAGTCCAAGGGGTGAATCGTGCTCTGATACCACTTTATAACACCCTCCTCCCATATTTATCCAAGTTAACTAGTTTGCGGGGTAAACATGTGATGAGAGGCTACTATGATGTGATTAAACTCCCCATGTATAGTTAAGGAAGTGGAAGCCACAAAACTAAACCATTCTAACCTTCCACACATGCTACAAAAACTTCAGGATCCAACCAACCCTTCCAGGAGACCAACCCCCCTAAGACAACTTGACATTTCACTTCCTTGGAGCCTTAATCACTCCCATGAAAGGGCATGCATGCAACTGAGACCCTGCATTGTCTCCCACAGCAAGGCATCCATGCAACTAGGGACTTTTCAGCTAGTTCTGAACCAGTGACCCTAGATTTTGTGCCACTTTTCAGGGTCAGGACTCAAGCCACTGCCCAAAACTTCATGAAAACTTAATAAATGATAATTAACATCAAAACAAGAGTACTAATGCAAAAAATTGATGAATGAATTGATTGAACCCCTACTAGCCATGAATGGCATTTTGTCAAACATATCACAATTATGTGATCTACAAGTCATAACAACAAATCTGGGGGTCTTATACTTATCTGAGATTCATAAGGAAACATTGATTCCTTATCACAATAGTTGCATTATCATCTATTAGTTCATATATTCATTTTTCATTCATTCTTTAATCAAAACATGATGAGAGCCATACATCAAGATTGTCATAAACCATCCTCATAACGAACATATATTAAACATAAATAACAAATATATAACAACCATGAAAACCACATATGAGAAAGTATATTTTCCCATAAAATACAAGAGGAAAGGATCTCCTATTAACATATTCAAAATGAAACTAAGTTTGGGGCTTCCATGTACCACGAGACAATAGATTGGTTGAACCAAATATTTCTTTCAGCTAATCACCTCTATGCCATATTCCAAGAATGAATGTGGGATCTCACGGAACAAATAAAACAAAATCAAACCAGGGATTGCAGAGGCCAAACCACCTCAACCCTCAACCATTGGTTCCACCTCACTGTCAGACATCACTAACCATCACCAGATTGGTCTCTACCCAAGTTGTCCAGGGCTCCAGAGCATTTGTTCCAACCAGGGATTCCAAGACTAGTAACTCAACCCATAGATGTTGTCGAGCTTCCAGAGCATTTGTCCAACTAGGGCTTCCAGGACTAGTAACTCAATCCACCAAGGGATTCCAAAGCATTTGTCCAACCAAGGCTTCGAGGACTAGTAACTCAACCCAAGTTGTTACAAGGCTTCCAGTGTGTTTTCCAGACCAAGGCTTCCAAGAACTACTAACACAACCCATAGCCATAAGGAACATGAGAACCAACCAGAAAACAAAAGGAAAGACACCCCCAACACCATGGCTATCCAGAAAATGGAAAGGCTAGGTAAATCCAACGTCAATCTAGGCAATCCTCCATGCCAATGAAAGATCATAACCAAGAAATTACCACATGCATGTGCCATCCATGCCAAATACAGCAAGGAAATCATACATACAACTATGTTCCTACAAGAAAACACCATTGTAGTCGTTGATCCCAATGTCCTCTTGCACTTCCCTGCTCTTCATTTTCCTTCTTCCTCCAAATCCCAAGTATGCCACACTCCTCCAAGAGTGCTCCAATAAAACTCTAAGTGTCCAAGAGTGTGAGAGAGAGAGTAGAAAAAAAAAAGGTACAAACTAATCCTCATAAGCCTTTTTATTAATGAGGCCTCTATTCTCTTCAATTTTCCATTATTTTCCTTCATTTTCCTCCTCACATGCAACCTGTGACCTTCCAGCTTACTTTTCTCCTAATTTCCATTATTTTCATAAATAAAATGCCAATTAATGCCACTTTTCCTTTCCAAAGCCTTTCCCGTTTTCATTGCCAATTTCCATAGCCATTAGTTAATCACAAGCGATCCCCATCACTATGTTTTTTCCCAAAATTCATCTTGGAATACGTATCCCATGACCATGGTTATTATTTTTTCCTTTACTGACTTTATTGCATGAATTTTTAACCAGGTCTATTACAAAAAATATTATGCAGGAGATGGAAGCATTTGTCATGGATATGCTAAATTCAAGTCCCTGGGTCTTGATGGCTTCACTATCAGTTTTTACCAAGCTTACTGGAAAATTATTGGGCATGATTTTTAGCAGGTGGTAGAGAACTCTCAATTCTCATCCTCTATCCTAATATATATTGATGCAATGTTCATCTCTCTCATTCCCAAAACATCTTGTTATGAATCTCCCTTAGATTTCTGACCCAATGCCATATGTAATGTTATCTACAAAATTATCTCCAAATTTATTGCAAAGCGACTTAAACCCATCATCCCTTCACTCATCTCCCCAAAGAAAACATGATATGTGGAAGGAAGACAAATTATGGATATCATTATTTTTGCACATGACACATTCACTCACTTAACTCCAATAAGCCTCTAGGTATGATCATCAAACTTGATATGTCTAAGGCCTTTGATAAATTAAGTTGACAATTTATTTTCCACACTCTCATAACTTTTAGGTTTTTCACAAAGATGGTTTCATTTGGTTTTTTCCCTCGTCTCCAAAACTTAGTTCTTTATCTTAATCAACGAATCTTAATTTCCAAAATTTTTCCCCTCTTGGGGGATTGGGAAAAAGAGACCCCATTTTCCCTTATATGTTTCTCGTAATGGCTAAAGGGTTGGGAAGATCTATCAACTCAACCCTTCATCTTGGAAAACTAAAAGGTCTTATCCTAGGTTCCCATGATCTCTCCTCCTCACACCAACAGTTTGTGGATGATACAATCAAAGAAGCAACTACTCTCAAGAATATCCTTCAATATTTATCTAATGCATCAACAACCTCCAATAAATTGGAAAAATATCATATTTTCTTTTTTAACACCTCGCTTGAGGTCCAAACTCACATTTCTCGCTTTCTTGGTTTTCAAAGGAGATCTCTTTTGTCCTAATACTTGGGGCCACCATAACCGACAACCCTTAGACAAAAGGTTTGGGAAAATATTCTCCTAAAATTTGAAGCTAAACTTTCCTGTTGGACCTTTAGATTTCTCAATCTTGGAAGTCACTTAATCTTACTCAAATTTGTTCTTCAACCCCTCCCCATGTATCTTCTCTTGGCAGTGGAAAACCTTAAAACCATCATAAACAAGATCAAAAAAATAAGAAAAACTTCATTTGGGGGGTGGTAAAATAGACTGAAAATGGGCTTTAGTAGCTTGGGATAAAATCTATCATCTGAAAAAATAAGGAGGTGTTGGTCTTACTAATCCAAAATTTCTTAGTAAAGCCTTAAGTGCCAAAACCTGGTGGAGCTGGATCAAAAACTTAAAGGCTTTATGGAGAAAAATGTGGAAATGAAAGTATACCCACAACACTCAAGAATTTGATCTCATTAGAATGACAAGAAGCATTGGGGGTTCTCATATCTTGATTGTTGCTAGGGAAACAAACATCTTGTTCAAGAGCATAGTTTTGGGAAATAATAAATGGGAACAATGGCTTGTCTTGTGATGATTCTTAGCATCAATGGAAAAAATTAGATCAAAATGAAAAACTTCACACAATCAGGCACTCTCTTGTCTCTAGAAGCTAAACTTTAGTACCACAGTAATGCGACTCATCCCCTCACTCTTCTCAAAGGAAAAATGGAAATCATGTGAGGAATGGTAAAAGCCTCACTCCTAGAATGATAACACCATCATAAAGCAATAATTAGCAAACATAAGGATTTTTGTTCAAATGTGCAAAGACATTATTAATTGGGGCTATCATCCCTTAGGTAATTTCTATGTTTATGAAGCTTGTAGTATTCTTATATGAAACAACAATGAGGATTATTAAAGAAAATGACATAAATTATGAAACCTTAAGAATTGGCCCAAAATCACTCTTTTTCTATGGCTCCTATTATGGAACAAAACACTAACATGGGAAAAACTTCAGAGTCATGGCTTTCAAGGCCCCTCAATCTATCTCCTATGTTCCTCTAATCAAGAAAATATCAACCATCTTCTCAGTAGTTGTTGCTTTTCTACTTCACTTTGGGACTGCCTTGCCATGCTTTTTGGACAAATTGATAAAATTCAAAACAATTTCCTCTCCACTTTACAAAACTAGCGTGACTCCCCTTTCACTAATCCCATTGTAAACATAACATGGAAACTTATTCTAGGATTTGTCCTTTAGGAGATTTGGAAGGAGAAAAACAAATAGACCTTCAAGAACATTAATGATTCTATAGTCTTTATTTGGAAATCTATTCTAAGAAAAATAAGGGAGACAATTTCCTCACTTCCTTGGTCCCCTCGAGACTAGGAATGAAATCAACCAAAAAAAAATTATTCTAGCCACTATGGGTCTCTACTCTTGTTCTTCATGGAAATACATCTCTGTCCCCAATTCTTTCCCTTCCATCCCTTCTTTTTATTCCCCCCCTCCAGAGGACTTCATAAAAATCAACTTTGATGGGTCCTCAAATGGAAATCCAGGCCAAGCAAATTATGAAGGAGTCTTTCACAATACTACTAGACAAATACTACACATATATGCAAGTGCCATAGGCTTCAACACCAACAATTTTCCTAAAATTTGGGCTCTAGTACAAGGTCTCTCCATCGCTATCTAGAAGAAATTTCACAAGTTTTTTATTTAAGGGGGTTTTAAGACAATTATTAATATTTTCCTGAAAATTCGATGTGGTTTTGATCCTTCAAAAGTCCCTAAGAGATGGATATTGGAATCTACAATAGGAAACACAACAAAACTCTTGGCAAACATCACAACTCCCCTCCTCTCTCATGTTCGCATGGAAGGTAATAAAATGGATAATGAGCTCACCAACTTTGGTCTCAACATAAAAACTCACCCTCTTGACCTAGATTAGAGTCAAGATAATTCTTAAATCCCTTTGATCTACCTGTTAGGATTTAGCTATGAAGGACCTCATCCCCCAAAGAGGGTTCCCAAGAGTGGATGTTTCCTCCTCACCTTGAAATGATGAAAATGCAATTGAAAGGTGGCTACAACTCCCACCCTACCTAGTGCAATGCATGTTCTTTAGTTATACCAATGGTGATCAAAAGAATTTTATATCAATGGAGATGGAATTTGAGCCCTATGGGAAGTAGAGAAGAGTATAAGAGATATCAATTGGTGATCAAATCAACTTATCTCCACACTCAAACCATATGTTGGATTGAATTTTCTCTAGATTCATGATATCATTGTGTAAGCAGGAAGCCCACTATGGGAACTTCCACCTGACAATTAAATTTCTCTCAGGGCTCATGCAAAGTTCAACTCTTCTGGAATTTTAGGCTCCTATTCCCATTTCTACGTCTCTCTACCAAGTATAATAAATGATTTTGATATTCAAATTATCAACTTGTTGGTGCTTAGTTTATGGGCATTAGTAATAATATGTAGCCTAAAGCATGCACTACTCCGAAAGTTGACCATGTTGTGAGTCGTTGGAGTTGTGCTTATATATACAAGCTTCTCCTCACCATCCTCCATTAAAGCACTCAAGCTCAGCCTCTTTGTGGACATCTCTTAGCATCTGGTAATAATTATCTCTATTTTTCTCTATTTCATCACTATTTATCTTTGCAAAGGTTTGTTCAATTGTGGTCTCGGTGGCTTTTGAGTTCATATCTCTTTCCATGGTATTATATCCATGCTCCACTTTTGATGCCTTGATTTGCTTTTGAATCTCACCTTCTTTCAGTGCATACTCTACACTCATGTCCTCTCTTCTATATTTTGTATTTTCTGTCTTTCCCTATCCACCTAATATTTCCTCTTTCTTGGACAAATCTAGATTTTTGTCTAGGCCTTCCCTTTCCAATTCAACAAGACTCCAACCATTCTTCCCTATTATCTCTGCACATCACTCACCTTTAATCATTTTATTTTCTCCATCTTGGTTATACCCATCTCACTTTAGTTATTCTTCCACCTGGTTGTCCCCCCATGCATCCTTTGATTCATGTGTTTTGTTTCCCTATCCTTCTGTCTTTACCCTTCTCTTTCATGCAACAATTCCCCACAACAAATCAACAACTAGAAGAACATGGGGTAGGTAGGGGGGTATCCTTTGTCTCTGCCCAAATGGATCACCATCTTGCATCCACCTCCCAATTTCTTGCTCAAGCCCATGCTTGTGACTCCACTGCTCGATATCAGGAAATTATTCTAGAAATGGTTCAATAAGAAATTGGGCTAGTGGAAGCCAAAGTGTGTCATGATCGACACTTTATTCCAAACCCCCATGTTGATGCTACCACTCATGATTAGATCCCTGATATAGGGACCTCCACTTGGTCGTTATTTTCTTGGTACATGAAAGTGCCAATATGTAATGGCATACCAAAAATTGCATGGGGCAAGTACTCATTGATCGAGCAAACATTCAACAAGAAAATGCAATTAAACTCATAAAATTAGAGGAACAAATAAACTGCATTGATCATAGTTGGCTATTATGGCTAGGAGATCAACTAACATCTATTTTCATTAAATGAGGATGTTGACCAGTAGCTGCAGATTCCTAGAGGTTCTGACCACTAGCTTTTATGATTTATTGGTCTTTTTTTGACATCTCGAGCAATCATTTTTCTTTTAGCCATGTTGCAACATGTAAAGGTCTCACACAACTAACCTATTTATATTAGCTTTTGTTTATAAGATGCTATAGTTATATGATATCTTATTAACCTAAAAACTTTTAACCTATGCTAATGGTCTAGTTTCCCTTCAAGAATACCGATAGAAGATAATTGATATGGATTTATGAAGGGAATGAAATGATATACACATTTATAAACAAAAACTAGAGATATAGTGAAACTTGACTTCTATTAATAATTGGAAAATGCTAAAACTCTATACATGCATAATGAAAACAAACTAGCTTGAATGGTGGTAGCTTATCTCTTAGAATAGATGTAACATCTACACACCTTCGCTAATGTAACCCACCTCCTCCCGCATTTACCCACTTTCAGCGGTTTTCCTAGGGTAAACATGAGCTAAGGGTCACTTTGATAAGATTCAACCTTTAATATGACCTTAAGGAAATGGAGTCGACAACTTAAGATCATATTGACTTCCCTCAGGTGCTATAGTACATCCAGGTGTCCAACCCCTGAGATAACTCTCGATTTCACTAACCTAGGGCCTTAGCCGCTCCCTTTCCAAGGCATGCAAGTGACTATAGCCCTCCAGTCGCACTGATAAGCCTGCCTCATGCAACTATGGATTTTTCCAGTCAGTTTTATGCCAATGGCCCCAAATTCTAAGCTACCTTTTCAAGGCTAGGGCTTAGGCCTTTGCCTAGAACTCAGTGAAACTTCTAGAAATGATAAATGACATAGAAACAAATCTTATCAAACAAAACTTGAACCAGGACTTGACCTGACCCCTCCCAACTGGGACTGGCATTCCCTCAAACACATGGTAAACATGCAACCTACAGGTCATGAATGCATATATGAACATAAGGATATGAAAGCTTATCTGAGATTTAACAAAAGGGTTTATGCCTTCTCAAAATAGTTGTCATAACACCAATTAGGTAATGCATTAATTAACCAAACATTCATTAATGGAAATGTATTAGAGGGGAAGTAAATAAGTATTTCTTAGCAATTAGCACTTTTAAATATTTTCAGAGCATTAGTTAATCTTCAATTATTATTAACGTTTATGCAATAATAACAGTAAATAAAAGAACCCAAGAGGCACACAGATTTTAGGTGGAAAACCCCCTCCGGGTCAAAAACCACCGAACACTTTTCTAATAAATTCTTTAATCTTCAACCAATGAAAGTAGCAACTTACTAGAATTCTAGAAAAACATTCTTCGCCAGCTCCCACTGGATGGATGCTCCAATGCCCGAGATTCTTGAGTAGTCAATTGAATGGCTGCCCCAACACCCAATGAGCTACAACTCACCCTAGCACCACCCTACCACCCTAAATTTTTCACAGGCTTGAATCTGTTGGTGACTTCATGCACTAGCCTAGCACCACCCTACCACCCTATAGAAGAATAAAAGAAGAATGGACTCTCGTACCAGGGAAAATGGTCCACTTTATAATGATATAGAATGATATAGAAGAAGAAGACACATTAGACCATAACCCCAGCTATGACACAACCACCTAATGATGATCCTAGACCTCCCGATACTACCTCTTCAACTCTTGGCAGATAGACACTTGTACAACTTTTACAATGATGCTTTTACAATGACTCTATACAATGATATTTTTACAATGTTTGTATGTAGTGCTGCTCACTTGAAGACTTCATGTGGTGAACTTCTTGCTACTATTATTCACCTTGATTGTTCTCTTGTCATGCTACCCTTTCTCACCCTTTAGAACATTATATTATGCATTGAGTCTTGTCTTGATGAATATATAATACTTGCAAAAATTCTTCAAGGAAATACCCATGACATGATAATAGCAAAACTTACCTCATCCTGCAAAGCATATGTCAGTGCAAAAAAAAAATAGAATACAAAGAACCTAACACAACTAAGAGATGAACATGCATATACAAAAGATACTTACTTGTAGCTTACCTTTGTTGCTTCATTTTGTTGCACCTTGCTCTTTGCTTCCCTAGAAAGTCTTGGTCCTTTGCACCCCTTGACAACACTTGATCTAGTTTTTTCTTGCCTTCTAGGAGCACGATATTTAATCTAATGTATATTTGTGATTTCAGATCCCCAATATGTGATCTTTGGTCTTGTAGTATCCTTCCGAGTCTTCATTCCAATGCCACAGGTCTGACCCGATTTGGACTCTACAAGGCAAAGTTATGCCCAATCTCTCACAATGACCTAATTATGGACTAGTTCAGTAGAGAGAACTTCTATGGTGTGCCACGTGTCACTATTTCCTCCTTCAGCTCTGACATTGATACATAGAAAACTAAATTCCATGCACTATCCATCACTTTTTACATAAATCCAATCCTCTTTTCAAAGAGAGAGTTATGACAATTTTCCCAAGGTCACTTCTTTGAGATGAAATTCGAGAGCCTGCAAAAACCCTAACTTCCACAGACCATATCTCTGAAAATATAGCGAACCAAGATCTGAAATTTGGTTACAACATTCATATGGATTGAAAATCAAATAGGTTTTCTTTTCAGAATCTAAGACTTCACAGAAATGAAGTTATAGTGAAAATTCCACGATCACTACTTTTGGAGGATATACGAGATTTCTTTTTATAGAGTTGATAGGGGCTTCTATAGAGAATGTTGGAGGGATTTTAGGAGCTTAGAAAATTACTAATTAATGACTATTAAATGAACAAAACTAATTATGAGTGCCATGCAACAACCCCATAGGGTTTTAGCCCACTAGCTGGGGTTACTAACTTCAAACATGAATATCTCTCAAACCTTGAAGAATTACTTGGCATGCCATATATCAACGGAAACATCTCGACAAGTGGAATCTATCTAGAAGATCCTTGACTCAAAATAGAGTAAATTTTCAAATCAAAATTCCCTTGCAATATCAGGGTAGCCCCTGGTGCTTCTTGGTTGACATCAATAATAACCTCAGATCATCTTCAGATCAACAATCTCCCCCTTTGGCATTGATGGCAACACAAGTACTCCCCCTGTGGTTAGGGCACCTCTTCCTACTACCTTCTCTCCCCCTTTGACATCAATGGAGAAGGGTAAGTCCCCTTGACACACAACCATCCTGCAGACCTGTACACACTTCCACTCCCCCTTTATTTTTTGAATAAGGAAAATCTAATGAGAACTTTGGAGAATCCCAAGCTTCTGACGAAGATATTCAAATGATTCACGAGGTAAGGGTTTAGTGAAGATATCGACGATATTTTCTTTTGTACCAACATATTCAAGCTTGATATTGTTTTCAGCGACCTTCTCTTTAACAAAATGATATTTAATCAGAATGTGCTTTGTTTTGGAATGCATCACAAGATTCTTGGAGATACAAATGACGTTGGTTTTATCGCAAAATATGGAAATAGGCTCATCAAACTTGACTGAAAGATCTTGAAAAGTTTTCTTCATCCAGAGAACTTGAGTACAACAAGCTTCTACCACGATATATTCTACATATGTTGTGGATAACGAGATTGAGGTTTGCTTTTTGCTCAACCATGATACGAGACAAACACCTAGATAGAATTTTGCTCCACTAGTACTCTTATGTTCATCAATGTTTCCTGCCCAATCTGCATCTGTGAAGGCTTGAATAATGAGATTTTTTCCCTTGGGATACCACAAGCCATATTTTGTTGTGCCCTTTATATATAGAAGAATTCTTTTGACAGCAATACTATGTGATTCTTTTGGTGCTGCTTGGAATCTTACTACTTGTCCAACTACTTGCATAACATCTGGCTAGGAGGTTATTACATATAGAAGACTACCAATCATAGATATGTACAACCTCTAAACCACATCCTTAGATGCGTTGTCTATGCTCAATTTGCAACCTGTTACCATCAGAGTAAGGATGGGTTTGCAATATTCCATTTTGAATTTCTTGAGCATTTCCTTGATGTAGTTAGCTTGACATATAAATATTCCTTTCTCTTACTAAGATATTTGAAGCCCTAAGAAGTATGTCAACTCACCAAGTAAAGACATCTCAAACTCACTTTGCATCTTTGTAGCAAATTTCTTACTTAGTCGATCACCATTGCTACCAAATATTATATCATCCACATATACCTCAATGAGTGTTAAATTATCTTTATCTATTTGTACGTAAAGATTGCTATCAGCAGTACCTTTCTTGAACCCTTGTTGATGTAGATATCCATCAAGACAAGCATACCATTCTCTGGGAGCCTACTTGAGACCATACATAGCCTTCTTTAACCTACAAACATAGTCTTCTTTTTCTGATAGTAGAAAATCTTCAAGTTGTTCAATGTAAACTTCTTCTTCTAATTCTCCATTCAAAAATGTTGACTTAACATCCATTTGGTAGACTTTTATTTTTCTTGAACATGCATAGGCGAGAAACATCCAGACAGCTTCCATTCTGACAACTGGTGCAAATGTTTTGTCAAAATCAATTCCTTCCACTTGTGCATATCCTTTGTAGACTAATCTTGTCTTGATCCTGGTAACCTGTAATCCTTCAACTATTTTTCTCCCCCTGAACCTTTAATGTGTTGAGATTGCAACAAGATGATGGAGCTTAGTGAAAAGAGTCGCCTTCACTAAGTGGGCCCGCAAGCTATTTTTGCCGCAAGTCTATTTTTAGACTATGTCTATTTTTAGACATATGGATCATGTCTATGGATTGCAGGTTGCTGTTTATGGATGATTGATCAAGTTGGGAAAAATAGATGGACTTCTATTTTTGATGAAAGTGTGAGTGATCACAGTGTGAGTGATCAAGTCTATTTTTAGACTGCCTGTCAAAAATAGAAAAGTCAAATATTATTATCTCACAATAATATTTGGACTATAAACTTTGTCTTATTCTCTTGGAGCACTTCAGTTCGAGCTACGGATGTGGCACATGCA
>APFE031324248.1:0-12396 GCA_000404065.3 Pinus taeda | reverse complement strand
AAGATAGGAGTTAGTTTAGGTAACTCCTATATTGGTGTGTGTCTGGTGAGAAATTATCTCAACCAAAAGTGTCCAAGATAGAACACACTATCTTGAGAACACTATCTCTCATCTATTTATTTGTAACATTATATTCAATTTTTTCAATAATAATGAGAGTGAATACCTGAGGAAGCATCAGGCTTCTGCCTTTTTTCCGCCAATATATTTTGTGTCTGGTTTTATATTTTTTTTTGAGTTGTTTTAATATGTATTAGCTTCACCAAGGATGGGATCTCCGACTTTTCCAGTAGTGTCACCTTCCCTATAGTATCAAGCCCTTCACAGATGAAGTATTGTGTGATGTTGCACCTCTTGATGTTTGTGATGTATTATTAGGCCAACCATACTTGTGGAAGCGACATGTTGTGTATGAGTCAGGGCCTCGTGATGTTATTATTTCTTTGGGTAATTCATTATACAGGATACTGGAGGTAGCCCACCTACTGCCACCTCTTTGATCTCTGCTAAGAAATGCAACAAGATCATCTCCCAAACTAGGAAATTCATTTTCTTTCTGGTTCACTCCCAAAGCAAGGGGAAGATCATCGCCACATCCATGACGCTCGTGAAGGGTTTCTCCACACAACATCAGTAGCATATGGATGAGGTCATGAAAGAATACGGGAACATCTTCTCCTCACCCACAGGGGTATCGTTGCACTGTTAGGTGAAACATTCATTTGATCTGACTCCTAGAGCACCTCTACCCAACGGGTCGATATATCGCTGCTCCATTCGGGAATATGCCAAGTACAAGCAGCGACATGATCAACATTAGGTACCACACAAGTTTCAAGTGGGTGACAAACTCTGGTTGTATCTGTAGAAAGAACACCTTACAAGAGCTCATCATAAGCTTAGACCACTCTAATATGGTCCTTACACCATTACCAAGGCTGTGGGAAACAATGATTTGGATCACAACATTCCCCCATTCATTCACTTCAATCAAGTGTTGAATGGGGACCGCCCTCGACTGTGCTTCCCACCATTACTGGACACATCAGAGGTTGCAGAACAACTCACGAAGGACCAAGTTCAACAGAAGTTTCCTCATCTCAGGGAGGAGCTCAACGCAATGGGGACCATTGATTCCTAAGGGGGGAGTAATGATCCACTTGGATGTTGGTAGCCATCGACCTATCCCACTTGGACCCCCACAACTATCTCTTTCATTTTTTTAGTTTCCTTGATTGTAGCACAATTTACTATTTTAGCAGTTTTTCGGGTAGTGAACTTCTAGAGTCGTTTTGAGGCCCTAAACGACGTTTTTTTGGGAAAACTGGGAGCAACATGTTTCCATGGACTAATGTTTCTCATCCCAAAGTTGTAGTCCTCGGATAGATCTTTCTAACGAGGTATTGTGTGTGTCAAATGAAGATTGTATGCCAAATTTATGACCTCGGGAAGTTGATGTACCAATTTACCCAAAATGGGGCCCATAGTTTGGCGCTTCATCTCCTAGGGTTAGGTTTTTGGATGTTTAGCGTTTTCCATTATTTATCAGCAATAAATAGGCCTTCAAGCCTCATTGTAAGACAGTTCAGAGGCATGTAGCCACCACATCTCTTCTCAGAGATAACCTACCATCGCCCTAGTTGGTTTATTTCCATTTCTGTTTGTAAGCATATTTCAGGATTTTACATTAATGAAATGAAGTATTATTTCTACTGCATCTCTACATTTATGGTTATTTCTATAATTTTTTGCGTTCCTGTTTAAATTTGGTTCAACTTGCTTCTCCTTCGCCATTGAAAGTATTTCCTGAGCCTCAACCAACTTGTCATTGTCTTCTTTGCAACTTTTGATCTCTTCTCTCATTCTCTTCAATTTATCTACTATAGCAGGAGAATACACTTCTCCTTTTTGCCTAAGTGATCTGTAGGGGGAGTCATAGGAACTATAGTCTACCATTTTGTTTGTCATCTTGAATTATCTTCTTCCTGCCAGGATACCATGTCAGATAAACCAAATAGATATGAAAATCAAGTCCATACCTTAGTGATGTTCAGGGGAGGCTTATGTCATCTACAATATCAGTCCACATTAGCATGTACATGCATAATCATAAGCATATCTGTGTAATAAAATAACATCACAACAACATCATGCATGATCATACAAACTATATACCTTGATCCCATGCATGGCAACCATAACGTTGACAACATTAGACTTATCCAAAGAGAGCGAAAACATGCTTTGATACCACCCTGTTGTATCAGATATGACTGAAAGAGAGTGCTACCCACTCTGATACCACCCTATAACCGCCTCCTCCCACATTTACCCACTTTCATTGCCTTTGCTGAGGAAAACATCAGCTAAGGGTAACTATGATATGACTCAACCTCCTTCGTGACCTTAACGAAGTGGAGTCGACAACTGAAGACCTTATTGACTTCCCTTAAGTGCCACAAGACCTACAGGAGTAACCCAACCCCTCCAAGTGTCCAACCCCTCAGAAAACTCACTTTTTCCCTGACCTTGAGCCCCAGTCGCTCCCTTGCCAAGGTCTCCATGTGAGTATGGGTTCCCAGTGGCTCCCATTGGCTTACATGAGTGCAACTGTGGAAGTTTTCTGCCAGTGTTGTGCCAACGACTATGAGAATTAAGGCTACTTTCTAGGGTTGGGGCTAAGCCTCTGCTATAAAATACATGAAACTTCCAGAACCCATAAAATACTTGAAGACAATGCTTACAAGCCAAAACTAGTACGAGGACTTGACCTGACCATCCCCACCCGAGATTGACATTTTGTCAAACACTTGGTAGATATATAACCTACAGGCCATGAGTGCTAGTCTGAACATAAGGGACTGAAAACTTAATTGAGGTTTAACAAGAAGGGTCTCTACCTTCTCACATCAGCTGTCATATAATCAATTAGGTCTTGCATTCATTATTTATTTAGTTACAAGCAAAAACATGAATAGATCCATGACTGAGAACTATCATATAACCATGCTTATAACCAGCATATAAGCAAATAAATAACAATAAGGGAACAACCATTAAAGCCACATAATAACAAATACATTTCCTTACAAAAAGCAAGAGAAACTTAGCTTTTATTAAACATAAGAAAATACCGACTAAGTATGGGACTTCCACGTTCCACTCGACCATAGATTGGCTGAGCTAAATCTCTCTTCAACCAATCACCCCCATGCGATATTCCAAGCATGATTGTAGGATCTCATGAGATAAACCAATATAAAGAAAACTAAGGGAATCCAGAGGTTAAACCACGACCGCCTTATAATTTCTTCACCATCCTTGAGGAATTTTCTTGTCTCCACCCTAAGGATTTATCGTTTATCCCACCATTACCGGTCAAGGGATTCCTAGGCCTTTGGGAATTTTACTGAGACCACCACATCCTAAATTTGAAAACCATCTGGCAATACAAAGCTCAAATCGGCAATAATCCCATCACACCATGGTTATTCATAAATGGAAAGGCTAGGCTAAAATCCATTGTCGAATCTCAACAACATCTATGCCAATGACAACCAAAGAACCATATACCAACATGCACACACCATGCATGTCAAAACCAACTAGGAAATCACACATGCAATATGTTACCTGCAAGTATTCCTGTTGGAGTTGCTTGATCCTTGCCTTCCCTTTGTTCCTTGTCCTTCTTTGCTTTCCTTTCCTTTCCTTTCCTTGCTTGCTTACTTTCTTTCTCCTCTATGAAGCTAATTCCAAAATTGAATTGAAAAAAAGGTACCAACTAATCCTCATAAGTCTTTTTTATTAATGAGGCCTCTATTTTCTTCAATTTTCTTCAATTTTCCTTCATTTTTTCTCCTCACATGCAACCCGTGACGTTTCACTTTCCTTTTCCCTTAATTTCCATGCTTTTCATTAATAAATTGCTAAAAATGCCATTTTTCCTTTCTAAAGCCTTAGTTGTTTCCTTTTCCAATCTTGCTTAGTCATAAATACATCAAATAATGCCCACTAGGATATTTTTCCCAACATTCAGCTTGGGATAAGTGACCCTTTCCCTTGGTCTTTTTTAACCTTTATTAACTTTTATTATACAATATTTTATCTCGGGGTTGTTACATATCCATCCACCTCAGGGGAATACCATCCTCATTGTTACACCACACCTAGACCTAGCAAAACTGCTGAAAAGAAAAATAATGGCTATGGACCTTTATAACCCAACTCATTGTAGTGTTTACAATAACATCCTGCTCAAAAGAAAAATCACCATGACAACATGACAATATAAAAGCCATACCGCTTATTGGATCTTTATAACTTAGCTTATGGCGATATTAACAATAGAAAGCATACATAAATTTGTACAAATACCAAGACTCATTTTCCTTCACTGCAAAAGAATGAAGGATACATAGCCACCATCTAATCAACTATCTCTCATGTAGTTTCATCAGGCCCAAAGTGCTTTGAATGCACGCTAACCTGCTTGAGTGCTCTGTTCCGGAGCATGAGATGTTTCCACTAAAATATGCATTAGGGTTCTGGCCAAGATTATCCTTCTTACTCCACCTGCAATACATACCAATCAATAACATGATCAACATACTTTACATATCTTTTAGGCAAAAAAACATGAAAAAAATCATGGACTTTCACTGTCAGAGGTAGTGCAAGTATGTAGGTCACTGGTCCAATCTTCTCAAGGATCTCAAAAGGAATGTAATATCATGGTGCCAACCTGGAACATGATCCAATCATCAAGGATATATTCTTGGGATTAATGCACAAATAAACATGCTTCCCAACCTGAAACTCCTTAATTGCCCGGTTTTGGTCTGTATAACTTTTCTACCTATCCTGTTCTACCTTTAGATTCTTATTTATAACCTACATTTCCCATTCCATGTCTGAAAACATGTATGGTCCAATAAGTAACCTGTTCATTGGATCAATCCAGCTGATGGGAGTGTTACACCTCTGCCCAAACAATGCCTCAAATGGATTCATCCTCAGTGACTCTTGATAATTGTTGTTGTATGCAAACTCAACCAATGGAAGGTACTCCTCCCATCTCCTCTGCTAATGCATGACATACATCCTCAACATATCCTCTACTATCCTGTTGACCCTCTTTGTCTGTAAATATGTTTGTGGATAAGTTGTGTTGAGGACCAAATTTGTACCCAATCCAACAAACAACTCCTTCCAAAACTTGGAAGTGAACTTGGCATCCTTGTTCGACACAATATTCTTCAGAACACCATGCAATCTCACAATCTCCCTGATGAAGGCTTGTGCTACCTCCATGTTTCTCCCTCCCATTCACCGAATCTTGATAGCTTTGCTAGCTCTTGGGAAGGCCCAGAAGGCCTAGGCTTACCAAGTATTCTTCAGGGAAATTAACACCGACCTCGCCAATTCATCACAACACTATGTAAACTTGCTCAAATACTACGAAATTGTGTCATTCTTTTGCATATTGATGCTTCAAAGTTTATCGTTGAGTCACAACTTGCTGTGGTCACTATTATTCTCAAACAATTCCGTTAGCATTTTCCATATCACAAATGAATTTTCTTTTCCATGGATATTCAAGAGAATATGATCATGTATTCCCTCTAATATTATTCTCCTCGCCTTGGCTACATATTTATTTCACTGAGCAAGGTTTTGGACATCAGATGCTTGAGATTTTGCAAAATCCATCTTGATGTATTCTAGAAATCCATTGTCATCCAATACCGCCTCCATATGATCCTTCAATGCAACAAAATTTGGGTGCCTTCAAAGGCATACTATAGCCTTAGTCCATTAAAGACCATCTTCTCAGCTCTGAATAAATCCTGCTTCACTGATCTTCAAATTCAAACCTCTCAGAAACAACTTTTTCTATAATGTGAATCGAACTCTAATACCATGTAGAAATTAGGCTGTAGATTTGCAACTTCTCACAAATTTTTAATTAAAACCACAAGACACAAACCTACTCTACTGCTATGTAAATGTTATTTCACAATTTAGAACATAAATCTTAGACATGCAAGAAGAAATAACACACATGCAACAAGTATTTTTATCTAGGGAAAACATTCTACTAAAAACCCTAATGCCTGCTTCCATTAATCAAATGAATAAATATGTATTACAATTACTTCACTCAAGTGAGCTCACCCTGCAAGTGAAAAACCTATCTCTTTACTCACAAAAGGCCTCTGACCCAGACTTAGTCAATTTTTTCTTCGGCTTGAGCTCCTATTTACTTGAACTGTTCCTTGAGGAATTAGTCCCTATTATTTATGAAATTCCTCTAATTGAATTGAGAAATTCCTTAGGCTGATCATATGACTACATGCAACAAATGTACACATAAGACTAGTCTACAATTGATGTTACACTGCCTTGGAATCTCCACCTCAAATGGGTAACTTGAATTCTCTAAATTTATTAGCTATGTTTGGCTAATTGATCAATTAATTGGATGATTAATGAGTTTTACTGAATTCCTACTACACAACTTGACCCTCCACTAGTTCTTCCAACAATTGGAACTAGTTTAATTGAAAACAACCTGAGATAACTGATCTTGATTGCTACAAATTAGCAACCACACATGCAAAACTGAACTCTAACTCATCTAACTTGAATTTACTAAGTAAACTGGGTGACACAAGTGATGTCTCACAAGTTAACATCATCCAAGTTGTTTACTGATGTCGAAATTTAGATTTTCTTAGTTTAATGAAGGAAGAATCAAATTGATAATTTCTTGCTAAAATTTTCAATAGATATCAGTGGCCATCCACCTACTCCACTGACTCAAAGGAAAATTCTCTATCTTAGGAGGTTTTTTACATTTTTTTTTCGGTTGCTAAACTTCTAGGGCCATTTTGAGGCCCTAAATGATATTTTTTTACATGGCAGAGACCTATGCTTTGTTAGTGGAAATGTGTAATTCTTGGCTAGACCTTTCAAACATGCCACCTAGCCTGCCAAACAAATATTGTATGCAAAATTTATGACCCTGGGAAGTTGATTTACTAACTAAACCTAATGGGGTCCATAATCCCTTTGGCTTTTCATCTCTTAGGGTTAGGTTTTTCAATATTTTTGTTTTCCTAATTGCTTGTGATGTTAGAATGGTCCTTTCGACCTCATTGTAACTCGCTTTCGTGAAGGCATGTAGTTGTCACATATCTACTTAGAGATAAGCTACCACCATTCAAGCTAGTTTGTTTCATTATGAATTTCTACATTTTCAACACCTTCCATTTATTAATAGAAGACAAGTTTCACTATATATTTATGCTTTGGTTATAAATTTGTATTTCATTTTGTTCCCTTCAAAAATCTAGATCATAAGTATTTGGAAATATGGATGACTTGAATCAAGTTCCAACTACTAGGGCCATATCCAAATGTAAAACACTTGATGGCAATGTATCTAACATTTGGCATCCAAAGAGTTTCAACTGATATTCTCGTAAGCTTGATTCTAGATCCAGATATAATAATCACCTAACACATCATTGTTAGATTAGTTGACACATTAGCACAATTTTTTAAATAAATGTCGCATGCAATGTGTGAGATATGACATTTTATACTCCACATCAACAATAATGTGCATTGAACCTTGAAAATCCATATCTAGAAATGCCACATATCAAATGAAAAACCAATAAGTTTAAAGGAAAGAAGCTTAAATAGCCATATTTCACATCTCGGTATTCAATGGCTTGAAACTAATGATATTAAGTATTCCACATGAATCCAAATACATTATGTTTGGTTTCAATCCAACTTGATTGAACTTGTTTGAAAAGAATCTAGATCTGGAAGTACAACACTAACATTCGGTATTCAAATGACTCAAATTAATAATATTTTCCTTTGATTTGGATTGAGATTACCCATATTAAAATATTTGGAATCTGAGACAATTAATCTAATCAATTTATGAATCACGTTATGATACTCTGTAAAATCATTTTCATAAAATTTTGACATTTTACAAATAATAATCTTTAAATCAAATTTAAGCAAATTGATATCATCAAAACAAATTATGAAAAAATTATAAAAAATGAAAGATGAATCAAATTGTAAATATGTACAAATTTATTAAAATTTAAATTAAATGATCATAAATAATTAAAATTCACAAAAGAAAGAAAAGTTAGAAGGATCCCATTATTTTATGAATAATTCATATAATGATGGGGGCTTGTTGTACAAGCTACGACATATGGCCAAGGGTTATGAAAGATAAGCCAAGGGATTGAAAATCCTATTGTAGTTGGAAATGGGCCCAAGCATGGAGGCTTGGATAGTGGAATAAAGAGTTTGAATAAGTCAAAGAGTACCAAAATAACCTTTTTTAAGGAAAGAGGGATTGAAAAAAGAAGCAAATTCGATGGAAGAAAAGGAAACTAAAAATGGAATCGTAAACAAGCCATTCCAAATTGCATATCGAATTTTAGACGAGGGAAACCAAGAGATTTTTCACCATCCAAAACTACACCAACCCTTGGGGGACCAAACAAACAAATTGGAATGCATAAGGAGAGACTAAAGAAGTATGTTGAGGCATCTATAGTTTATTTCTATTTCAAGAAGATATGCCACAACTATTATGTTTGTTGGCACTTTATTCCATGTTCTTTCAACGGGAAGAATGACAATAAAATTTATGCAAAATAACCACAATTTTAGAGGAACATTGATGATAAGAGAATGTCAAGTAGCCTTTATAGTAGCAAGAATTTTTCCTAGCACTACAAGTTCAATGGATATTGTAAAGCCAAGTGTTGGAGGTTTCATTTAGAACTTCATCTCAGGAATTACAGAACCAAAAAAATGTTTTGAGAGCAAAGTGTGAAGGGAAGGAAGAAGGAGAAACCCAAGCCCCTATAACCCTTAAAACATACTAATTTTGACCCCTAACATCTATTATCTAATATATCTTCTAACTATGAGAACTATATCCCAAAAAGCATAACGTTATCATCATTAACACTTGAAATGTAATCATTATCACTAATAAACTCTCAACCGTAACAAATATACTTGTTAACTAGTAACATTTATGATCCATAACCTAATCCCATATACAAACATATTCTCTAACTCCTATATGCCCTAACCCATAACCTTTAGGACACGCCCAAAGCCTTTTCATTTTTAAACCTTAAACCAAATAACCCCTATCCCTAAATGCATATATCCTTTGGACTTAGCATTAATAACAAAAATTCCTAAATTAATATATCCACTATAGCTGATAACTACTATATTAACTTATAATCCTTAACACTCTGAAAACTCCTGATCCTTATAAATCCTCACCTTATAAACCCTTAAAAAAAAACCCAACCCTTAATAACTATCCCTAATAAATGCTAACACATAATTCAAAACCCTAGTTTCTAACCCAAATAATCCTTAATTCCTCTATCCCATAGCCCATCCTAATAAACTCCATTGTATGACCTTATGAACCTTAATAACTAACCCACAATCCTTAATCCCCATACTCACCAAGTTTGAACGTTGGCCCCATTTAATGCTCACCATGCGATGTCAGTGGATGACATTGGTGATGGGCGTGTTGGAAGATGTTCCATGACATTTCAAAAGAGTTTCGACAAATATTCCATAGATGGGAATGAGGAATTATGACAATGAGACTGCATGATGAGTGTTGATGTAAACATTGACCATCTCAAGGATTATGCAGGGATGTCACACATCCTTGAATCATAAAACCCTCACATACCATCAAGGCATGTGCCTAGCCCAACCATGTTAAATTTCAATGCATACAAGAATAGTTTGAAGAAATTTCAACATTGGCCCCATTCACTGCTGACCGTGTGACTTTGGTAGATGACATTGGTTATGGGCGTGTTGGAAGATTTTCCATATTGACATTTCAAGATAGTTTCAAAAATATTCCATAAATGGGAATGAAGAATGATGAAAATGAGATTGCATGATGAATGTTGATGCAAACGTGGACAATCTCAAATATTATGCAAGGACATTACACATCCTTGAGTCTTGAAGCCCTCAATTACTATCAAGGCATGTTTCTACTCTAACCGTCAAATTTTGATGCATACAGGAATAGTTTGAAGAAAGTTCAATGTTGGTCCCATTCATTGCTCACTATGTGGCATCAATGGATGACATTGGTGATGGGCGTGTTGGAAGATGTTCCTTGACATTTTAAGATATTTTTGATAAACATTCCATATATGGGAATGATGAATGATGACAATGCGACTACATGATGAACACTGATGAAAACATGGACAATCTCAAAGATTATGTGCGGAAATCAATCACACTTGAGTCTTCAAACCATTGCATAATGTCAAGGCATGCGTATAGTTTACCAATGTCAAATATCTATGCATACAAGACATTTCTACGCATTCACTGCTCATCATGCGACATTGTTGGATGACATTGGTAATGGGCATGGTGGAAGACATTCCATTAAATTTCAAGAGTTTCGATAAAGGCCTAAATCCCCTAACCCCTATTCCTGCATTGACCTTTAAATCCGTAAGCCCTAATTCCTAAACTACCCTTAATCCCTAAACCCTACTTAATCACTAATCTCTTAACGCAAAACCCCTAACCCCTAAGGCATCGACCCTTAAACACTTAATCCCTAATCCCTTAATCCATAAAACCTTATGCCCTAGGCATGACTTAAACATTAATCCCTTAACAAATCATCCCGAAGCCATTAAGCTACCTAACCTGTAAGCATCAAATCTCTTAGCTCTTGACCCTTAATCCATTAAACCCTAACCCCTAATCCCTTAACCATTAATCCCTCAAGCCCAAATCCATAAATCCAATAATCCTTAAATCTCCTATCCACTTAAACCCAAAAACCTTAATTATTCAACTATTTAGGCACATATGACGCTAAAAGGGAGCTAACCAAGGCAATAATATAGGTCTAAAAACAGGAGCTAAATCGTGTTCTATTTCAGGGGAAATTTATGGCACTATTATGGCCTAAATGTTTTGGTCGGCACAAACAACACTAAAAATAGTGCCATCCCGATAAATAGTGCCGATGTTTTCAAAAATTTGGAGAAAAATACACTATAACAATCCATGGAAGCAAAAAAGGGAGCTAATCACAAGGATATTTTGTAGTTTAAAAAGCTATGAATCTTGAAAACTAAAGAAACATAAGAGGGATTATGCCATTCATGAGTTATAACTTGCAACTATAATTCATGTTCTTAAGATATGGAGGCATACCTGATGGGGAGTGGATTTATATTAATGACTAATCATAATGGGCTGAGATATTTGGTTTATTAGCCTCATTTGAATTTTTGATGAGAAATATGGCTATCTTTCTTAACGGGCATGACTTTGAGATAAAGCACTTAAGGGTAAAGAGAATAATGTAGCTTAGTAGGAGGATGCAAATGATTCACTTAGCAAAAAATGGAAGATATGAATCTGATTTGAAATCTAGGGTAAATGAAGCCTTAAGCACTAATGAACAATTTGTGCATATTAAAGAATTTTTGCAGCTGTAACCTATGAAATGTGAAAAACATCAAATAACAAATGATGGGATGTTTATTTATAATAATTAGCTATACATACCCAACTACATAAATTTAAAGAGACTTCTCTTTGATGATTTACAAAAAAAGCCTTATTTGAGACATTAAAATATCAAAAGATGATCATGGCAATAAAGAAGTAGTATCGTTGGTCAAGGATGAAAAAGGAAATTGTGGAATATACTACTAGATACATAGAGTGTTAACAGGTCAAGGGGGAATACTAATGCCCTACGAGATTTTTATAGCTCTTACCAATCTTAGAGTGGAAATGGGAGATCGTAGCACTAGATTTAATCATTGGGTTGCCAAAGACAAAGAAGAAACATGATGCAATTATGGTAGTGGTTAGTAATCTAAGCAAGGTTTTTAGTTTCATTTCGTTAATTTCAACCCATAAGACAATTGACATTGTGGATAATTTTGTGAAGGTAATTTTCAACTAGATGGTATGCCAAAGGCAATCATCTCTATAAGGATATGAAATTTATGTCAAGTTTTTGGAACGCATTATTTTAAAGGTTTGGAACTTGGCCAAATTTTACAAAGTTATGTTTAGAAAAAAAGAATGAATCAAATATTAGAAGACATGCTTTGTAGGTACATGATAGGAAAACTAGTGAAATGGGAATACCAACGAAATTTGTTAGAGGTTTCCTACAACAATGGCTACCAAGAATCACCAAAGATGAGCCCGTTATATTCACTTTACAAAAAAACATGTAACACCTAGGTGAAATAGATTAATCTAGAAAAAAGGGTTGTGATTGGATAAAAAAGGCTAAAG
>APFE031324243.1:10122-24754 GCA_000404065.3 Pinus taeda | reverse complement strand
CCACTACTTTTATTATAGAGTGGAGAGACCTTGAGTTCACGAAATTGCTTAGTCCCACTCTTAATAATAATAAATAAAAAAGTTGAATGATAATTATGGACATGATATTTTTTTAATTAAATTGAAAAGAAAAAAGACTATAACTATTTTTAAGTTAAATCTCAACTTTTTATCTTAAGTGTTACTATATAATTTATATAGATATTCTATGGAGGTTAAATCTCTACCATCCATATAATAATTATTGATAATTAAACTAAATTATTGAAATATTATTCCAAAATAGACATGCTTATCAATTTAATTAAATATGATATGACCACACTTATATCTTAAATTGTATTATATGAATATAAAGTTTATAATGTCAATCTCCTAAAATATAATAGATGGAATATAGTATATGGATAAGTTTAGAATCACAATAGCTTTCTTGGAGATAAGTGGAATAGTATGATTGAGTTGCAATGATTAACATATAAATAAATAAGTTATGGGTATCATAGAGTGATGTATTTGGTATTTCACAAACAATTGTAAAATGAGGAATTTTGCACCACAAATTTCCATATTCAGTATTTCAATAATAATAAGTTTTCCAACATCAAAACTCAACTTGTTTAATAGAAAAATTAGGTTGTGTTAAATAAGGAAATAATTTTTTTGTAAATTAGTAGTTTCAACATAGTTCCTTAATTTAGCTTTCTTTCATTAGAAGCTAATTCTTTGATACAATCAAAAAATTTGCACAACATTGAGGCTAAATCCTTGCCCGATGTTAGCATCATTCACAACTTGTATCTCCATGACTCATATGAATTCCTTGAATACAATTTCTGGTAAATAATTGACATCAATACTAATGGTAATATACATGGGCTTTCCACAATCAAGAGATAGTTAAAGACTCACTGACTTTTTCCTCTGTAGAGAAGAATATGAATAATCTGGGAAAATACCAATTATGGTAAAACCACTTCATGGTCAATGACCACAAGGACTATGACAACTGCAATTCCTAAGTAACTGAGAGAGGTTATGTATGTGCTTACAAATATTTAATTTTTGAAATTATCTATTAGCATGGCTTCTTAGTATGCCACCTCACTAGTCATTTCCCCAACCACAACTCAAAATGATACCTTCAACATTTCTCCTCTTAATAACAAGAAGCATATTATCTTAAGAAACCAACCACTTAAAATATTACTATAAGAATATATGAAAAACAATAGATACAGTTGAACAACTTAATTCAATATCTCATGGAGCAAGCATATGTGGTTAGGCATTATGAAGCTCATGTGGGTTAACATTTGAAAAGAGAAAGGTATACACACAAGGGCAAGAAATTAATGTAGCTGGATATACAAAAGATGAGAAAGTAAAATATGAACCCCACAACAACAATATAGATTTCATAGATAACTAATACATAAAATCGTACCAAAGGTGAGCTTATGAAAAGATATCAAAGTGAATATGTAAAACTTATAGTAGAATATGCTCCCATTGAGCACCATGTTTGACAAAAAGAAAAACAAGCATAATTAAAGTAGGAACCTTGCTCTATGCAAGAAGACACTCTCTTACTATTTCAATAGCTAAAAAAAAAAATTATTTCAAGGACCTTGCAATGTTCTTCCTTTCAATATAGTGTCATTTTCAATAATGCACACCAATTAAATGTCTCTAAAAACACCCTTATTATGTAAACAATCCCACTTTGGAAATGACATATATCGCAATGATATTATACATATGACATTCACATTATTTAAAATTCTTCCTAATTTAGAGGAAAATTAAGATGCTTCCCATCTAAATAGGAAGTAAATGGTATGAGAACCTAGACGATATTAAATAGTATAATTTATTCATTGATGAGGTAATTAACTATAAAATATATTTAATTGAAAAGAAAGATAAGGTCAAATACAATTTCCCTATTTTGTACGTCTATATTCAGAATATTATTCTATGTAAAAGATATCATATTTGACTAATAACTTTTATTTTGTTCAATGGATATGTTATTCCATTTTGTATCAATTGGAGATATGTAAAAAGGGGTAATGGGAAAAGTAGTGTACTTGTGAATTGTAAAGAGAAGTAAAATGTGTAATGATGGGAACTTTGGCATGTCCTTGATGGGATAGGTATTCATTTCATATGTTGTAAGGCTTGGAAAAGAAGTCTTAAATGTGTAGAGAGGACTATTTCCATAGAGTTATGTTGTCAATGCAATAATGACCTTCCAAAAAAGTTTTCTAACTCAATTTTGGAGCCTACATGAGCTGTCATTCCAAGATATCTAGTGTTATAATGTTGTTTGGTTTACTATCCACATGTTTTCCCTAAGTTTCATTTCCTCTTGAGTCAATGTTTTCTACGTGTTGTCGCCTCATCTTTAGAAGCACTTATGTTATCTTCTCCAAGGATAGGGGAAGGCATAATTTTTTGTTGATTTAGTAGTTCACTTTTTTCACCATGCGTCACATAAAAAAAAATTAGGAAACACATATTCTTTCACACAATAGTTAGAAGAGGCACTCTTGGAAGAAACTAGGCGCTCCTTGGGCAAAAATGCACTCCAAGATGATGAGGAACGATGCCCTCCTTAAGTGCACTCCTTTGGGCTGAGAAACTACGCCCTGTGGAGTGCACTTCATTAGGATCAATTAGTGTGCCCTCTAGTTTAATGCACTCCTTTGGCACAAAGAACTATCCCTCTTCAACCTCATGCATCCACCTTTTTTTGCATGTGGGCGCACTCCTAAAAAATAGGAGCCCACTTCACCTCACTTAACTAACTCATTCATCCATCGACAAGTGGCAAGCATGCATGGAATTGATTTGAATGTAATCTCTTTATAATCAACCTATTTAAATATTCTTTCACATAATCATTCTCATTTGGGCAAAGCACAAGTCATTTGATTAAGGAGCTCTTAATTCGAAGTAAGCTTTGCATGTTGATTCTCTCACTTGCCTTCGATTTTTTTGCTATCAACCTTGATTTTCTTGTTGGAATTTCACTTCTTTTCAACTTGTTTGCTAGTGTTTTAGTTAATTATTTCTTGTACAAGTGTGAATATGCTGTCGCAGGTTGTGACTTTTCTCATTCCATAACTCTTCACAATTTGGTCATGATTGTGAAAAAATCTATAAGAATTTGTATATTCTTCCTCTCAGTGTTTCAATCATTTTATCTAGTTGTTGAACTTTTTCTTAGTTGTTCTAAGCTAGAGCACACTTCTTGAGGTGAAGTTCTGATTGTCTCATAAAACTATGCCTAGAAAATCAAATTTTCCTCTTGATCGCACTCCTCTGACATGAAGAACTGCACCCTCCTTGAGCACATGAGCGCACCTTGAACCAATTAATGATTGATCCTTTGTGCTTCGACTATGCACCCTACACACTCCTTAGTCACATTGAGTGCATGCGTGCACTAGGAAGGCTTGAAGTCTAACCCCTTTGTCCCTTAAATATGTGCCACTGCACCCTCCTTAGCTTCCTTGAGTGCATGAGCGCACCCCAAACCCACAAATGACTTCCCTTTATGCTTTGACAGTGCACCCTATGCTCTTGATGCTATCTCTATATCTTGCTTGAGCACATGAGCCCACCTTGAAGACCTCTTATGAGCCTTGACCTTCCAATGTTTCTGCTTGACTTTCTCTCGTTATTTTGATGCAGTTTTCTTACCAATATAAGTGATTATGTCCCATATTTGATAGGCTTATACCCCTATATATTATTGTTATATTTTTTAACATAATTTGGGAAGTTATTGCTTGTAATAGATAGAGGATTTATTGAAGCTAATCTTTGTTTCCATGAGTGTGCTTCCATGTGCAGGTTTTCCAGCTACTAGTATTATTACCCTTTTGTCATATGTTAGAATGATTTCTCCCACTACTTTTTGAGTGGCCTTAAAATAAGATTTAGAAACAAACACTAAGGAAGTAGTGGAAGTTACAATTCCTACCATTCCTATTCTTATAGACACATAGTGTTTTATAGACAAATCTACTGAGGTCACCAGGAATGATATTAAAAACCCTTTCATGCAAAAACATTTCCCTGAGAATATCGAATACAAACAAGTCTACATCAACATAAAGTGGTCCATGATACATATAATTCCATGTAGGTTCCTAGTCATACCTTGTGCATAGGAAATTGAATGGATTTTATCACACGTGGATGATTCAAATCTGGTGTTGCATAATGAAAGTGGTGGTCATATGTCCACCTACTTTGGAGAGTACATGCATACTTATTACAAGATGTTAAAACCCATAGATTATGCCAACAAAAAATTCTACGCAAGATGGGCCAATCTTGACACAAGTTTTATCATCAAGTCCTAGTGTCAATATCCTGCCAAGTTTTGATACCATCCAAGTGCAGTATCTCGACTATGACTTTGAGGGAAGTATATTAGTATCTTATTGTTATGTGTTTTATGCGGCATGGGCGAAATAATGTTGAAGTATTTGAAGAGAACTAGATATTTATTCTCAACCTAGTTGTCACCAAAGATAAAATATTCAATTATGCAAATATATTATCTTTTGAATTGCAGCGACATGTTGTGCTGGAAAAATTAGCTCTACGGGCAAACCAAGCACCAAAGTTTTATATCGAAACATATCTATTAGATGGGATCTATTTCTACTATGAATTCGTAGGGATGTATTGGAACTATACCCTACAAGAAAAGTTTCCAGTACACTTCCATTGCAGGGTGTTGTCAGAGTTGAGTTTCAGGGGAGCATATGACAGATTGGCAAAGCATTTCTTTGCGGTCATATTTCAAATGATACATGAGATTTTCCCTCATTGCATCATTGATCGAGTGAAATAGGAATTGAATGATATCACGGACTGGTTTTCAGCACCAGAAGGTACATATTTTAGATGTGTTGGATGTCCGATTTCTCCCCATATTATGTCGCAATATGTGACTAATAAGGTGGTCCTGTAAGAAGTTACCTATCAGTTAAATAAAGGATTTTTAGGAGTTATTCATATAAGGAAGAAGGGAAATTGGCCCACTTTCCCTTTGAGTATTAGAATGTATGAGATGAAGAACCACAAAGCAGTAGATTTTGATATACAAGAGCTAGACCGCTTGCACTTTGTAGTCAAGGACATTCACGCATATGATCCGAGGAAAGTGTGCAAGCAGCATTGTCAAAGGATTATCTTTGCTTGGGGGTGTACATCAATCACTAAAATAGAGGATGAAAAGGTTAAAAACTAGTACAATTCACTAAGAAAGACACACCTGGGAATTGATGTCGGTTTCCCCCAAATTCCAGTAGCTCAAGATGTACAAACACAATAGGCACCACAAGCAACAACTCAAGCAAGGACTACAACTCCTAAGAAAAATATCAAGTGTGATCCATAAAAAAAAACTTAGTAGAAAACGGAATTTTGATCCATTGAATAAGGGAGTTATTGAATTTGAACGAGAAAAGAGAGAATTAGAGGAAAATATGCAACAAGAGCAAGAGGAAAACAGGAAGCAAGATGAATTTCTGAAAAAGAAATGGGAAGAAGAGGAAATAAGAAGAGTAGAAGAACAACAAAAAAGGCAGTCACAGGAGGAGGAAGCAACATAGAGGCTGGAGGAGAGCATATGACTCAAGAAAAAGAAGAAGAATTGGTGGAAGATGATGCCATCCAACCCATAGATGATGTACTAGGTTCTTTGAAACAGCCTCTTCTTATAGGTGGTCATCTCTTCTTTGATGAGATGGGAATCAAACATCCACTAGAAGACAAATTCATGGACGTATGCAATGTCACATTTGATCAGCTGAATAAAAGGATCGTGAAACAAACGAAAAAATTCTTCCCAAATGATCCTCATAATCTAGTCTTTGTATCCACAAAAAAGGCGATAACTGCAAATACTAGGAGGAATCCCTGGGCAATAATGCCAACTAATGTTGCTTTTCTTACAAAAACACATGATAACGTAGAATATATTTTGAATGAGAATGCATGATTAAGGAAAGTTTTTAGTGCAGTAAAGCAACAAGTGGAACACCTCGTTTCTGAAAATCAACTATTATCTTCTTGTAGTTTCAACACATCATAATGGAAGTACGCCATACAAGAAGAGTTGGGACCAATGGAGGACACCATGGTGTATTTGTATGATGAAATGATACTTCTACATGAGGTAGTGGCACCTCTTGTTGGTATATAGAAGTAATCATAGAAAGTTATAAAGCTCCTAAAGGTGGAAAATAGACTTGTTGATCAAATCTAAAATGGGATACCAAATATTTATATGCTCCACAATAATTGGTCAAAAAGGATAGGATTTTTCCTGAAGTAGATAGAGTATAAATAGGATTCCATGGTCAGAATTACATCCATCTCATTGAACAGTCAGTTAATACCATAATTGCTTATAGTCGACTACATAATGGTTTGGAGTCCCTGTCGTAGAAAAATGGGATTCTTTCAGTGGGATCACTTGGAGAGACAAGAGGTAGGTATATCATATTATGAGAGGTGAAGCAACACATTGAGAAAATAAAATAAACATCATAAAAATAAGGCTTGTATATCACTAAGGAAATTATCCTACAATATGCCATTGCACTAGATAAAGCTCACATGAAACTATCATGGATGTGGAATAGTGTACAATAAAGCTCCAAATCTATATTGATAGAAGCATTGGAGATGAATGCAACACTCTCCTCCCACATCTACCTAAGAAATTGACCAGCCAAGGTAAACATGCGATGAGAGGCTACTATGATATGATTTGACCTCCTAAGTCACGTTAAGGAAGTGGAATCGATAGAAACACACCATACATACATTAATAATAAGCTACATGATCCTCGGGAACCAATCCAATACTTTAGACAACTTGCGTTGGGGTCCCCCTAAACTTTTTTATAATTTAAGTCTTAGTTGCTCCCATGCTTTAGGAATGAGGGCAACCAAAACCCCAAATTCGCTCTCACAGGCTTGCCTACCAGTGACTAAAGACCAAATTTGTTAATGCTATGCCAGCGACTCTGGGATTTGAGCCACGTTTTCAGGCCCAGAGCCCTTGTCACTCCCCTGAATTGAACCATCTCTTAAAATCAATAAAATAACATGGAAATGATAGTACTAAAGAAAATACTTGTTTAAGACCTTAACTGGATCCTTACTAGCCATGAAAGGCATTTCGTCAAGCATATCTCGAGTAGGTAATCTACAGGTGCAAATAACAGTTTTGATCATATTGTTCTCATACTTAGCTGAGAATCACTAGGAACCATTGATACCTCAACATATCAACTATCATTCAATCCATTAGGTCATAGATACATTTATCATTCAATTACAAGTAAAAACATGATGAGATCCACACATGGTTGTTGTCATAAAACATGTAAATAACCAACATAATAGGGACAAAATTATCCATGAAATCACTACCATATAAACCACATATAATCCAACATAATTCTTATAGAAATACAAGGAGAAATAACCTTTCATTAGTGATGCAAAATCCAAACAAGGGATGGGACTTCCATGTTCCACCTGACCATAGAATGTTTGAGCCAAATCTCTCTTCAACCATTCATCCTTGTGCCATATTCCATGTAATAGCCCTGGCAAAAATTCCATGTAATAAAAGTTAAAAACAATAACCACTGATGAATGGGACACTTATTCCAAGCTCATTGTTGGGCAAGACATCCTAGTGTGTGTTCATTTGGTTGTTTATGGCTAGCTAAATTGGAAAAGGAAATGGCTAAGGATTTGGAAAGGCAAAATCGAATTTTTGGCACAATTATTTATGAAAATAATGGAAATTAGGAGAGAAAGGAGGCGAAAGGTCACAGGTTGCATGTGAGGAGGAAAATGAAGAAAAATAATGGAAAATGAAGAAAATAGAGACCTCATTCATTAAAAGGCTTTTGAGGATCATTTGGTAACATTTTGTCAATTTAACTTTAGATCTCTCTCATTATTATCTCTCTCTCATACTCTTGGACTCTTAGAGTTTTCTTGGAGCAAGAAAGGCAAAGAAGGCAAGAGGAAGAAAAGATCAAGCAGGGAAAGGTAGGATCAAGCAGCTACAATAGGCTTCATTGCACATATCAATTTGCATGTGTATTTTCCTTACTAGATTTGGCATGAATGGGATTTCATGTCTTTATTTTCTACCATGGCATGGGTTTTCTAGGTGTGACAGTATTTTTAGCCTAGCTTTGCCATTTCCTGATAGCTTTGATGAGATGGGTTCTCGCATGCAGTTTATGTGGGATGGTGGGATTGGATTCGAAGTTGAGTGGGGTGGATCTCCGAATTGACAAACACATGGTGGTAGTAGTCCCTGAACCGAAGTAAGGATGCAAAAAGCCACCGGCCTAGTAGCCCCTGAACTAGACTGTGGGTTTTGGTAAAGCTAGATTGTGTGCCTTAGTGGGCCTAGGAATCCTTTCCCATGAATGGTGGGACATACAGTAAATCCAAGAGGTGGATATCCTCTCCATTGAGCCTAGTGATTCTGGGATGGAATACATGGTAAAGCCTAGAGAGTAGTTCTTAGTGTAGGACCTAGTGATCCCTAGATCGGACTACGGTTGCATGGTAAAGCTTGAGAGACTAGGAGGCACTCAAATTCCTCACAGTGTAAGTGGAGAAATCTAGTAGCATCCACATTGATTGGTATTTTTGATGTGTTCTATGAGTCCCCCATTCATGCTTTGAATATGGCACGGGGGTGATTGGTTGAAGAGAGGCTTGGCTTAGCCAATCTATGGTCCAATGGAATGTTGTAGTCCCATCTCCGGTTGGTTCATTACATCTATTAATGAGAAATTCATTCCATTGATTTTCATGTGTCAATGTACTTATGTATATATGGATTTCGATGGTTGATATGTTTATTGTAATTACGTTCCTATTATGTTGGTTATATGTACATTTTATGGTAGTATCTATGTTTTCCTCTCATCATATTTTTACTTGTATTTGATTGGATATTGTGTCTATGGCCTAATAAGTGATAAGGCGACGAATGACATGAGAAAACAATGGTTCATGGCAATTCTCAAAGAAGTAAGAGATCCTGACACTTAATTATGTTGATTACACCTATAGGTTACATGTTGACAATATGTTTGATGAAATGCTTGTCATGGATAGTAGGGGTCTAGTCAAGGGCTTGATCAACTATTTACTTTTACATCATTGTTTCCCTGTACTTTATTTAATTATGAGCTTTCATTCCATTCCGGGTAATGGCTTGGGCTCTGGGCCTGAAAACATGGCTAAAATCCTGGGGTTGCTCGCACATAACTGACAAGTTTGGACCACAATCGTTGGTAGGTAGGCCATTGAGAGCGACTTTAGGTCTCTCGTCGCTCCCTTTCCCATAGCATGAGAGCGATTGGGCCTTAAATTGTCTAGAATAACAATGGGACCCAGGGACACACTGTCTGAGTGGATGAATTATCTCCTGAGTTTGTCAAACTTGTAGTGACAAGGGTCGCTTTGGATCGGCAATGCAAATGAGGATGGAACTAATGGAGAATATGGAAGTAGATCTCCAGGTAGACACAAGTCAGATGGATCTAAAACAGTGATAGATGGAAGGTTGTTGGACACTTCGGAAAGAAGTGGCAATGAGTACATGTACTATTCTAGTTTTGGTTATGATATACATCATGATCGTCATTGCTATCATTAGGGGAATTTTGAGGTCTAAAATGGGCCTCTTAAGAAAAAAGTACAACCAAAATAAAATTTATAAGAATCAATAGGAGTCAAAATGATGATGTCAACCATGCGGGGTGATTCACGATTTTGGGAGTAAAAAAGTAAAAATATAAAAATTAATAAAACTACTTTTTCAACTTGTATTTTCAACTTATCTCCCTAAGGTTTTACTCAAATTTCGAGCGGGAGTACTGGCTTGATCTGTTTTTGTATGATTAGTTTTGTTGTGTTAATAGCAATTATATATTTATAAACATGTGCTTTCTTCTTGCTTTTTTTGCTGAGGTTTCCTTAGTTATTTGTGCTTACAAACAAGTAAATTTCCTTAAGTTAAACAAGACATTAATGATCAAAATAGCTTCAAAAACTGATAATGAACAACAAACATGTAGAGTGTAGCAAACAATCAAAGAGACACATTAACACAATGTTTTGATGAAGGAATTCACCCCTCCTAGGCTACATCTCCTTAGTCTAGCTTTCATGGCTTGGGCCTCTATATCAGCTCAATGTGGAAAAAATGATGTTTACAAATCTCTATGGCTCCTGATACCCACACCAATGTGTTTAAAATGTCCAAAATAGCCAAGAACACTTCTTTCTGAACTCAATTTGGTCGAAAATTGCTCGTGATATGCTGCATTCATTTTTTTGCTAGGAAACCCTTCTAAATTTAGAGGAGACTTAAGTTAGCACTGCCAAAACTAGCAATTCCACCGAATTTGGCACTCCTCCAAAATTTTCGCCCACTTAAACTCCAATTAATTAATCTAAAACCAGTTTAATTATTCATTAAGAGTGATTAAGGGCGCGCTTAGCACTAGCCCCACCCCTTGGTTCAGGCACATGGTCGCATGGGGTGGGGGTTGGCTCCCCTCTTTCTCCTTTCGTCGACACTATATGCAATTAACACAAATTCATGGGAAATTCTATTAAGATCCATCGTGATGGTTTATTGGTAAGGCTTGGAGTTTGGGAGGGGGAGGTCACGGGTTCAAACTCGCCCTCTGCCCATCCCATATACATTTTTCCCACACCAAATTTAAATGCGCCATTTAAATTTGGAATATGCAGATTTGAACTTTAATATAGTTTGGAAGTGATCTAAAATGATCATAAACTTAAACTGATGTAGAATTGATTAACCATTAATGATTTGAATGTTAGCTGAAAGTGCGAAAATCGTGGAAAACTTCTTGAGAAGAAGACTTTATGACGATTGATTAAACATAATAAAGATGTATAACAGAAGTGAAAACAGTAAAAACACAATGATACCAGACAGCGAGATTGATGACGAAGTTCGTCCCTGATGGACTATGTCTCTGAGTCCGCTTTCACGATGGGCGACCGTTTTTATTAGGAATGAAATAAGGAGTTGATTACACAGAGATTTGATCAGTATAAATGTGCATGCAGACACTTTTGATCACTTGAATCAGATAGCCCTCTGAACCATCTTTCCAACTCCTGTCACGGTTCCCAATTCTGACTCCAGATGCTCCTGTAACACTAAAAACAAAACTGCATATGACCTCCAGAATCTACATACAAAATTCAAAACTACTCTCCTCTTCATCAATGAAGCAAAACTACCTTTCATAGGCCTGTAGATACATTTAAACCTCCTTGGTTGAATTCAAGATGAAATTGGTTTGGTTTTGTATGGTTTAAAGCTCAGTCTTGTGGTTCCATGACACCTTGGGCTAGGTTCTATGGAAATCGCATCATTTTTAACAACCAAAAACCATATAAACCCATAAATAACCATAGGATAAGTCATAACCACAGGCGGTTAGGCTAAACTAGTGGAGGACTAATGGTTTCCATGTGAATGTCTGCGGTATAACCAACAGATGCCACCTCTGCGATTTCCCCCAACGGTTCCGGCGAGGGTTTCGCTAACTGCCACATGTGACGACTGTTGCAGTTTGTGCTGACTGGTAACTTCGTGGGTCTGAAGACCCCAATGGTCAACAATGTAGCATTCACATGCAGCTTGTGTGTAGTTTGGAAACCCTGCGTGGTCAACCCCAAACCTATCACATGTGACTATTGTGGTTAGGACCTCCGACGCCGCTACAGTTAAGAGCTGTCATCACATACCTTCAATGGCTTATCTACACTAATCACATGTTCGACCTTTCTCCAACTCGGTTAGGTTGCCCGCACGGTCAGAGGTCTGTACATTGTGTTTTGCATTGTTTTACAATGTTAAAATAACGCCGAGAGTGGGCTTTTCAAACTTTAAACGATGTATTTTAATACATAGTGCTAGGGTTAGGTTTTGCAACATGTTTTGAATGTAATGGTTAGGATTTTTTAGGATTAGGCTTAGCATTAGGTTTTTGTATTGCATATTTCATTTCTTTGTGATGTAGACTTAGGATTAGGGTTTGGTAATGCATTTGGTAGATTAGGATTAGGGTTTACATTTTGTTTGTAAAAAATCATGTTCAACATATTGTCACAATGTGACGAAACCAAATGCATATCATCGACACAATCCATAGTTGTGAAGACAACCTTGACGACATATCGAACCTCTGTCATGGATGACACTCATGTCGAAACCAAATTCTGTGAGTCAAACGACAAGTCACATGTGTTATCGGGAAATCTAGTGTCCATTCAGAGCTGCTAGTCCCACTAAGACCTTGGCTCCTTGCTTGTTTCCTCTCCCCTCTGACAGATCTTTGTCGCTCCTTCCTTGCTTACCCTGCTTCAAAGAGCACCTGTAAAGTCAAAGCAGCATAATACCATCAAAGCACAGAGATCTACGATCATAAACAATATAGGACCAGATATATACCACACAAATGCATATGTCAACTCAAACATACAAGAATGTGGAGGAAAACTTGAATAGCTTTATTGATAGAAAGAATAGAAGAGAGGATTACAACCCATTGATCTAACCCAGCGTCATCCTCCCAGCATGAAAGCCCTTCTTCACCTCATGAAAATCTTAGATCACCCAACACTATGATGTACCACCAAGAAACCAACAACACTTCCTTACAAAATACAAGATTCCAGCCTCTAGATCTCTGGGATGAGGGATCCATATATAGATGTTTGCAGGGGTGTGAGTCAGTTTCTGGGATTTTGATTAGTGTTCTCTCTTTGATAGTTCTGGGTACCACTTGGAGATTCATGATCTCTTAGTCATCTCTGGGTGAATTCAGAGAGGCAAGTGTCACAGGAGAAGTTTCTAGAAGATTCCATGATCATCCACCTTGCAAACTGTCTCTGCCATTTGTCTCCTCTCACCCATCACACCCTACAGAAGGGCTTTTCAGTATGCATTGCACTTTTTGCATGTGGCAGGTGAGATGCATCACACCCTTAGCACTGAGCAGTCTGTATGGTTCAGATTTGACCAGTTCTGAGTAGTTTTCCATGGAGAACTTCTGGGAGATGATGTAATTAGCTGACCTTGTTCCTTTAGGGTGTGAGACAACACTTTTAGGGACTCAGAAGCCCTTGGTTTATGGACATATATTATTGGGGTTGCAGTGCCCAAATATGTCTATAACAGTTGCCCCCTAAAGCATGAGGTCAAAAATCCTTTGATGTCGAGTGAAATGTTTCATCATGAGGATCCAAGGTTTTTTGAACTGGAAGATGACCTGTAATAAGATACAATACAATACATTATCTTCATAATATTTTCATGATCTAGCTGAGGCGGGCATTCCCATTCTCAACTTTATAAATTCATTTTCATGTACATAGGATAGACAACCATCTGTGTGGCAGACTGATGATTTTGATAGAGCCATCATCCTTTGATTCGGATGATCATCTGTGAAGCAATGATGTACATTTGATGTCTTTATTTTCCTGAATATATCGCAGCTCGGATGGATGAAACTATATTCGGGGTCTTCAAACTCGTTCAATCTTCGCCCGTACTACAAGTCAATCCATGTGAAAAGATGTTCTGGAGTCGAACATGGAAAGACATCGCTTGATTACCAACCAATGATGTATGCTATTAACAGGCGTCAAAGGAATCACCGATAATGATGATGACCCTCAAGGTACGACAGTACAATTCACGTGGTGTGAAAAAAGGGACTCAACGTTGAACACCACATAAAAGCTTTCGGTCGAAGGCCATTGATGTGAACCTGTCACCGGAAGTGAGAAACTTGCCATTGAGGCATGCAAGCTTCAAAGTACTGAAAGGGTTGTTCCTAGGTCAACTTCTTGGATAATGCGTTGACATCGACAAGAAGTGACCCATCGTAGGAGGGCATTAATGAATCTCACATCTACGACATGAAACGAAGCAAATGATTTTTTGGAGGTGAAAATAATCTGATGATACAGGGTTCAGGGTGGCGGTCATGAAAGAATGTAGCGTGAAGGTATTGCAGCGGATGAGACACAAGCTGGGTTGGTGAATTCCCTGAGCAACTTCTCTTGAACATATCAGCGACACTGAAGTGGATTGGTAGCGTTAACCCCAATAATGGATGGTACGATGGACCAATGATAATATGACCGGTGAACGGAATAACCCAACCCGACTCAAACATGGAGTGAAAGTGTCATGTTCAAGAGTGACTTGCTATCAATAAAGTTTCTTCAAGTTTTCTTCCCAATTTTTCCCCAGTCATTGCTGACCAGTACCTCTTTATTTTTATCAAGCTTGAGGGGGATAACATATGCTTGTTCTATAATTTTCCCTTCCATGGAAACCCGTCTCTATGTTTTAACGAGCCTAGCGACAGTGAAACTCGTTCTTGTCTCTATGGACAAGTTTGTCGCTATTGGTTTTAACGAGTTTAACGACAAAGATAACTCGGTCCTTTTTCAATTTTAGAGAGTCTGAAAAGGGACGGAAAGGAAACTCCAG
>APFE031324236.1:0-14222 GCA_000404065.3 Pinus taeda | reverse complement strand
GGTGCGCAACCATCCAACAAAAAAAACCCAATTATTTACCTTACACTCCACACAAAACAACAACAAAAAATATTACGCTTATATGATATAAACACAGGCAATGGCCGATGCAATGGCCGATAGATTCAAATATCTTGAAACCCCACTATCGATTATTGCAGAATCAGAGGTGAAGACATGGGAAGCACAGGTGAAATCACAGAATCTCTAATTGTTAAAGAAGAATGATGGGGTTCATAAATTATCCCTGAAAGCAATGGCTATGAATTTCATAAGAAAACCAGGGATTTAGATGAAATAATCAATGGGGATCAGCGCAGGAACGCTATGATCCAAAGGATTTTGAACCAAACATTTGCAAGCACGACCCATTTGGCAAATCTCCTCCCCACTGGGACTGTTCTGCGGACAAACTAAAATGGAAATACATACCCTGATGCCGAGCAACCATTCTGTAATAGATCGCAACTCCTGTAGCCATCCTGCGACAGACCGAAGTCCAGAAGTGGACCTGTGACAGTCCAAGGCATCTAGTGGTGATAATCCAAGCCCTTTTAAGGCTGAGCGAGACCTCCTGGAATCATGGGTCCTGTAACAGACTGGGTATATTCTGAGGGTCAGAATATATCATCAACGAAAGTATATCACATGTTGGCTAACTCTGAGGCCATGGGTTAGCTTGCACCAGCTTCACTTCAGTTCATTGATGTTGAGCTGACATCTAAATCCATGAACTTTTACATAACCAGAACGTGAAGCAATGTATTCCGCGTCGTTAAATCTAGGCTTCTGATCTTAGAAGAGCAGTGTGCAAGGTGCGCAACCATCCAACAAAAAAACCCCAATTATTTAACTTACACTCCATACAAAACAACAACAAAAAATATTACGCTTATATGATATAAACACAGGCAATGGCCGATAGATTCAAATATCTTGAAACCCCACTATCGATTATTGCAAAATCAGAGGTGAAGACATGGGAAGCACAGGTGAAATCACAGAATCTCTAATTGTTAAAGAAGGAGGATGGGGTTCATAAATTATCCCTCAAAGCAATGGCTATGAATTTCATAAGAAAACCAGGGATTCAGAAGAAATAATCAATGGGGATCAGTGCAGGGACACTATGATCCAAAGGATTGTGAACCAAACATGTGCAAGCACGGCTCATTTGGCAAATCTCCTTCCCACTGGGACCGTTCTGCGAACAAATGAAAATGGAAATACATACCCTGATGTTGAGTAACCATTCTGTAGCGTCGAGCCAGGGCAAGCGTCGAGCCAGGGCAAGCGTCAATCTGCTGGGTGGCATCGTATACTGGTCTAATGCATAGTGGTCTCAATTGGAGGGATAAGATTATTTTCATCGTCTAACATCTAAATCAAAGGTTCAGAAATGTACACGTAACCCAAGAGGAAAGTTGATTTCAAATGGAAACGCCTTACAGCGTAATAACCTTCATCCTTTCATATTCACAACTTTTTTTTTCTTTCATGTTATATAAGATATGAAATAAACTATTTAGGATGCATCACCTATATGATCTCATATGTACTACTTTATACATGTTCTATATTATTCTTAATCATATCTTGATGTATCTCTCTATTGCATTTGTTTAATATTAAATACTTAGATTAATCTTGGTGTGGATAAAGATTGAGTTTATTAATTTAGTGGATGTTTTTAATGGCAATTGTCCAACTATTGTTGAAGTATATTTGTAACCCATACTCTTTAGCATGGATCCTACCAACCTTAGATGGTTACCATATTATTTCTTAATGGTTTGATCACTCAATTGTTTTCTAACATTCACTAGGCCCCTTCATAATTTACATTGGCTCGAATGTTAATCTTGTTGCTAATGGGCACATAGTTACTCTGGTTTTCGGTTCAAATCACCTATTTTATGGTGTTAAGACATTGTTGTCAATACTTCCATGCATGTACTAAATTTTGGCAAGTTGACACAACCTTCCACTGTACCCTCCACCACTTACTTGCTTACTCCATGCATCCTAATTCACATGAACATACCTGACAACACTTGGCCTTCAACCTTGTCCAACTGATGTGACCTCAACGACTCAGATCCTTGGTGTCACGCCCCCAATTCTTTTTTTGTTAAATTGGCCGGGTGCGTCAACGCCTAAGTAGTTAACATCTTTCATTGTTAGCTTACTTTACGAACTACGCCTTCAACATTCATTATAAACATGAATAACATCATAATGTGCGGAAACCATTATTATAAGAACATGATAAAATAGCAGCTTGAACACAATCATATGAAAGAGAACTTCTTTTATTATATATATGAAGATTTTATACAATGGCCAGGAGCTAGGCTCCACCGGCGTTTTACCCGGATTGGGCGCCCACCTGTGCAAGAGCGCACGGTGGTCTCACCTCAACCTCAAACCAAAATACAACATATAAACCAAGACAAGTTTTCCTTTGCCCAAGAGGGTGGGCGCGCCCGTGCACAACCCACACCAACCGCAATCCAAAACTCGTGTCACACCTTGGTGGGCAGGCGCCTTAAAACACCTTCCATCCGCGCCCTCGATTTCGTGCACAAGTCCGTGTAGACCGCCTAGCAGGTGAGCACATAGCCTGCACCTTGCTGCAACTCTATCTCCCTTGCTTCCAATTTTCCTTGACCGAAGAGTGACTTGCTTGGTGATCATTTTCCATGCCTCATCCCTATGTTTATACCTCGTCATGTGTGGAGGTCGTGCCTCTAGCCGACCCTTCGTTCATAATGCCAACCGTGAACACCATCAAACAATGCGATGTTGTATGCGGGTCGGCCCGCCCATGGTGCGGGTCCACCCCCCAACTCGCTCCATATTCACTTTCGTCCTTGGTCGGCTAGCTCGGAAAGTCCTCCAACTCACCATATAAACCTACAAATGCCCATTCATCCATGCATATGCCACACCTTGATCGCTCGTGGTTCTTCTTTCATGCCTTAGTCACATTCTGAAGTAGGTGGAGCGCATGCCGGGTCGCTCAACAACCGCAGGGCATTACATCCTCCTCCACTCGAAATCATTGTTTCCCTCGACAATCCCGACTACCTCAATATCCTCTGTTCATACTTCACAATCTTCTTCTTCCATATCCAAAGTGAGTCCTCTGATTCCCAGCTCTCTTCCTCCGGTGCATTCTTCCATCTGAAAAGATACTCCCATTTCATGTGGCAACCAATCCCTATAGTTCTGAAGCTCAAAATCTTATCCAACTCCAGTCCTGCCTTGTCCACAATCCCGGCTGGTCCTCTCGGCGGTTCAGCTCTCTCTGGATGATCAGCATCAAGTCTGTATCTCTTCAACTGACTAATGTGAAAAACTAGATGCTTCATGTGCATATGGTGTGAAAGCTCCAGCTCATAACCAACTTCCCCCACTCTCTTCTTCACTCGAAATGGTCCCTCATACTTCCGTGTCAGTTTGCTCGCAGGCCCCTTGGTTGGCTGAAACTGCTCCCCGGTAATCCTAAGAAACACCATATCTCCCACACTAAAGTGCGCATCCCGTCTTCCTCGATCAGCATATTTCTTCATTCTCCTTGCAGCATCGTGCAAGCGCAACTGTGCCAACTCCACGGTCCCCTCCCAAGCCTTCATGAACTTCTTCGCGTGAGGACTCCTCAAAAAACCTCCTGTCACTATGGTATGTGGTGCAACCGGCATCTGCCCATTCACCAACTTAAATGGACTATACCCCGTGCAGAACTCTTTTGAATATTGTAGCTGAACTGAGCAATATCCAAGAGTTCAAGCCAATTCTTCTGATCAGCCATCACATAATGTCTCAAGTAGTCCTCCAACAATGCGTTGAACCTCTCGATCTATCCATCTGTCTACAGATGGTAACTAGAACTCATCAACAACTCAGTCCCGACTAACTTGAACAATGTGGTCCAAAATTTGCATGTAAAACATGGATCTCTATCTGACACAGTGCTCAATGGCATCCCCCAATACTTCACTATGTTCTTAAAGAACAACTCCGTAGTTCGCTTGGCTCCACAAGGCATCTTTGTAGGAACAAAGACAACATACTTGGAAAAATGATCAACCACGACCATGATCCCATTATACCCTTGAACCTGTGGTAACTGAGTGATGAAGTCCATCGAGACACTCATCCACGGCCTCTCAGGAATCGGTAAAGACTGCAACAGTCCTCCTTTCCTTTCAGTATCTGATTTGTCCTGCTGACAAATGATGCACGTATGTAAGTACTCCTCCACATCCTCTCACATCTTCTCCAAAAAGAATCCTCTCTCCAACAATGCCAAAGAACGACGTTGCCCTAGGTGGCCAGCCCACGATGAGTCGTGGCACTCCTTCAAAAGATTCCTCCTGAGTCTAGATGACTTTGGAACATAGAGTCGGTTTCCAAAGAAAAAGAACCCGTCCCACAGAAAGAACTTTCGTGTCTTCCCCTCCTTTATCTACTTCACTATATTCTATGCCAAAGTATCGGTTTCAACACTTTCCTTGAGCTTATTCTGCATCTCTTCTGACATCTGAATTCGGCTCCTACTCCTTGCTGCCTAGTCTTCACCTTCCAATGCTACAAGTTGTCCCTCCCTACTAAGGGCATCTGCTACCGCATTGTGTCTCCCCAGTCTATACTCGATAGCCATGTTGAATTCTACCAAAAAGTCCTACCAACAAGCTTGCTTCGCAGAAAGCTTCGGTTGTGATGCAAAATAAGTTGCTGCAACATTGTTAGTCTTGACAACAAACAACTTCCCAATCAGGTAATGCCTCCACACATGAAGACAGTGAATGATTGCAGTCATCTCCTTCTCATGAAATGGATACCTTTGTTCCCTATCCTGCAACTTCCGACTCTCATATGCCACCGGATGCCCATCCTGCATAAGAACACCTCCTATAGCAAAATCTGAAGCATCAGTGTGTACCTCAAACAGTCTCTCGAAGTCAGGCAACTTCAGTGTCAGTGTTGTAACCATCCTCTTCTTCAAGTCATCAAATGCCTTTTGACATTTATCGGTCCCACACCACCTCTTGTCTTTCTTCAATAGGTCTGTCAATGCCAATGTCACCTTGGAGTACCCCTCTACAAACTTCCGTTGGTACTTGGTCATGCCCAAGAACACCCTCATCTCATAGACATTCTTTAGTTCAACCCAGTCCTCAATCGCCTTCACTCTGCTCGGCTCCATCCGTATGTACCCTTGACCAAAAATATGTCCAAGGAACGAAATCTTGGTCTGAGCGAACATACACTTAGACCTCTTCAAGAACAATTGATTTTCCCTCAGTGCCTCGAACACCATCGCCAAGTGCCTCTTATGATCCTCCATGTTGTCACTATGCACCACTATATCGTCCAAGTACACTGCTACGAACGAATCCAAGTATGGTCATAGGACATCATTCATCAAAGTGCAAAATGTAGCAGGAGCATTGCACAACCCGAACGGCATAACAAGGAACTCAAAGCTACCATACCTTGTTAGTATCTCGGTCTTCTTCTTGTCTCCTTCAGCTATCCGCACCTGATAATACCCATGCCTCAAGTCCAGCTTGGAAAACACTCGGGCTTTCGCAAGCTTGTCAAAGCAATCAACAGCCAATGGTAAAGGATACATATTCCTTACCGTCTGCTTGTTCAGTGCACAGTAATCACAGCACATCCATAGCTCATTTGAATCCTTATTCTGCTGGAACAATACCGGAGCTCCATAAGGGGACCTTGAAGGTCTAATGAAACCTGCATCAGCTAACTCCTTTAGCTGTCGTTTCAACTCCTCCAACTCAGGTCTTGAAAATCGATAAGGTGCTTTAGCCGAAGGTTGCTTTCCTGGCTCAAGCTAAATGCTATGGTCCACTGCATGCCTTGGTGGAAGTTTCTTGGGTAGATCATCAGGCATCAAATCTACATATTTGGTCAACACCTCAGAAATCTCAGCTGGACCAGGTGTCCCCACTCCATCACCTTCGACTACCTTGAACATCACCGCATATGTCTCCATATCTGACTCCTTCATAGCCTTCTCCAAACTTAGTACAGAAACATGTTGCACCTTGACTTCCCTCCTTTGCCTATGAGTGGGTAAAGTCCAAGTTTGTGTCTATCCAACCAGCACCACCTCATCACAGAAGGGGACAAAAATAGCCCTGTTGCCCTTCAAGAAATCTTGTCCAAGTATCATATCAAATTTGTTCATCTCCATCACTGTGAAGTCCAACTGACCCTTCTAGTCTTTTATCTACACAGGCACTTCGTGTGCCAAACCTGCCACTTTAGCTCTAGAGTTCACCGCCTTGACTTCCACATTCGAGGAGAAGATCATCAGTCCAACCTTTTTTGCTAACTGTGTCGTCATGAAGTTATGAGTGCCCCCCATGTCCACCAGAGCTTGAATGGTCTTGCCATGAACCATCAAGTCCATGAAACCCAGACTATTCATCCATGATTTCTCCATAACGTTTCCCTGTATAGATGTCTGTTCTCTGCGTTCATCATCAAGTAACGGCTTCACCACCTGTGAACTTGCTCTGATACCACCTGTCACGCCCCCAATTCTTTTTTGTGTTAAATTGGCCGGGTGCGACATCGCCTAAGTAGTTAACATCTTTCATTGTTAGCTTACTTTATGAACTACGCCTTCAACATTCATTATAAACATGAATAACATCATAATATGCAGAAACCATTATTATAAGAACATGATAAAACAACATCTTGAACACAATCATACGCAAGAGAGCTTCTTTTATTATATATATGAAGATTTTGTACAATGGCCAGGAGCTAGGCTCCACCGGCGTTTTACCCAGGTTGGGCGCCCACATGTACAAGAGCGCACGGTGCTCTCACCTCAACCTCAAACCGAAATACAACATATAAAACAACACAAGTTTTCCTTTGCCCAAGAGGGTGGGCGCACCCATGCACAACCCACACCAACCGTAATCCAAAACTCGTGTCACACCTTGGCGGGCGGGTGCCTTAGAACACCCTCCACCCGTGCCCTCAATTTCGTGCACAAGTCTGTGTAGACCGCTCGGCGGGCAGGCGCATAGCCTGTACCTTGCTGCGGCACTATCTCCCTTGCTCGCACTTTTCCTTGACCGAAGAGAAACTTGCTTGGTGATCATTTGCCATGCTTCATCGCTATGTTTATACCCCGTCGTGTGTGGAGGTCGCGCGTCTGGCCGACCCTTCGTTCACAACACCAACTGTGCACGCCATCAAACAATGCGATGTTGTATGCCGGTCAGCCCGCCCATGGTGCGGGTCTGCCCCCCAACTCGCTCCATATTCGCCTTCATCCTTGGTCGGCTAGCTCGACAAGTCCTCCAACTTGCCATATAAACCTATGAATTCCCATTCATCCGCACATATGCCACACCTTGGTCGCTCATGGTTCTTCTTTCATGCCTTAGTCGCATTTCGGAGTAGGTGGAGCGCGCGCCCAGTCACTCAACAACCGCAGGGCATAACACCTGGCCTCTCATCAATGACGTACATTACTTGGCCTAACCCTAACCCTTCTCACTCGTGGCAATATCCTCATTTCGTATGTCGCAGCTGGTGAGCCAAGGGTTATGGAACTCTACCTTGTGCATGCATTTCCTATTCTCTTTGAGCCTACTTATAATTTCATCGCCACCATCTATTGACTATTCCCCATAGATTTCTACCTAGCCATAGTGTCTAACACGTTGGAAGACCCATTTATATGTTTTACAATAATCTCAACCATTCGAACTTACCTTTTGTTTTATGGACAAGATTGCTCTACAAGTTGCCTAGGAGTGGAGTGGGTTTTGATGTCCCGTCATGGAACGATCTCAACATCCAACATCGTCAATAAGGGTTACTATCTCCTTAACAATATCCTACTAGTTGTTCTTCTCATGAGACCCATGTTCTTGCTGGTCATAAGAGATTTTTCCTTTATTGTACTTCTCTTTCACTTTCCCAGATTCAACTTCAACGGGAGGTCTATGGCTGGCATTCATATTTGAGGTGATATGTTTTTCCTTTTGACATTTGGTTTATCCATCGTTATAGTTTATCTAATCAAAATATGAATCATTAACTCCCCCATCCCACTGCCCAACCTTGCGATTGGTCTAGCACAGCTACACTATCTTTCTTTTCACAAGCACATTGCAATGCTTCTTATGCATCGCCAAATACTGACATGACATTCAACCCTTCCAACCTGGTTCTTCTGGATGACTCTTCCTCTATGGACACCTTACCAACAACTGAAAAAGAATTTCAGAGTTTTAATTATTTTTCTCGGTTTTGTATTGTCTTTAGTTCCATATATATTCACATATATCTATCTCTCTATCTCTCTCTATATATATTAAAATACATTAATCTTACTTAATAATCTTGTATATAACTTAAATAAACAATTTTAATATTCACAACATCTAAAACTGTCAAACATCACAAAATCTAGTCAAACCCTACTTCAGTCATGAGATCATAGCCTTTAACAAAATGTAAGTGAAAACAACCGCAAGGTGCACAAGCCAATGGTTCGAACCTAAGTTGGAAAAAAGATGAGATGCCTGCGTCCTCTTCTCACCCATTCGAAATGATCTCAATTGTAACTTCGAGCATTCGAAAGGAACACTTTCCACGTTTAGAAAAAACACGAAATGCAAATTTTGAGGATGGTGGAGTAAGGGGAAAACCTTGAGAAGCAAAGTAGTAAGATTTTTTTCAACGGTTACACAAAATAAGAAAAGCGATTTTGAAGGATATACGAAAAAACAAGAAAGACCAGAAAAACAAATTGGACCGTTACCCTATCCGTTTGAGGAAACACACAAAAGCATCTACCCGTTGAAGGAAAGCCACGGAAAGAGGGGCAGGTAGAGATATTACGCTCTATATATCTTGAATTTTAACACGATTTTCAAAAAATTTCCTTGATTGTGTTGTTTTCCAAGCGCTTCTATCTTGTCTGTGTGCGTATCTGGTCTTCCAAGCACTTCATGTCTTGTCAGTGCCTATGTGGTTGGTCGTTAACGTTTGAGTCTTTAGCATTGAGTATGGACGTCTCAGAATGACTTCCACCGATTAGTCGTTACCGTTTGAATCCTGAGATGGACGTGTGATAAATGGATTTCGACCTGTCCTTTCCTCCCGAGAGGGAAATCACCTCTGCTGGACGCTAATAAACTGCCCAAACGCAATTCTCGCTCATAATAGTATGTATTGTAATTTAATTTTCCTTTAATTTTAGATATTTCATTAGTTTTCTTGATTTCAGGTTTTTATCTACTATAATTTTATCTTAATTTTAGATATTCTCTACTATGTTTTGTCATAGTTTAATTTTTTTCGATTTCAGATCTTCTTTACTATGCTTTGCACTAACCTGTCAATAGTTATTTGAAATCTTATTATGTGCCATTTAGTACATTAGCAATGGAGAAAAGGAGGAAAGGCCAGCGCCCATGAAAAGAATACAGTAGGGTTTAGGGTTTGGTAGATAGTTTATTCCTATTGTACAGCTTTAAGAGGACCATTTTCTGTCGACTGTGCTGCCAAGAGTGAATGGACCTCTGGTTGACGTGAATAGGCTCCCCAAACCCAATTCTCATTCATAATAGTATGTATTGCAATTTTAATTTCCTGATTTCCAATTTTTCTCTCCTCTGCGCTAGTTCATTTTAATCTGCATATATTCTCTATTGGAAAAAAGGCACATGCCCATAAAATGAATACTGTATGGTTTAGAGTTTTATAGAGAATTTACTGTACAGCTTTAAGAGTATCATTTTCTGTCCACAGTAGTGCCAGTCGTTGGCTTCCTCTGAGTTTCTTGTTGGACCAACCTCTCCTTGTTTGTTCTCCTTTCATTTTCTGTTCACAACGCTCGCATTATGTATCTTTACATTACGTCTGAGGCGTAATGTTCAGCCATTCCTAGTTTTTCACTCCTGCGGCTGTGAACAAGGCAATGCGTTATGCCCATATCCCAACATTCTAGTGTGTATACGTTTATCCTTTAACAATGCGGGTAACATCTACTGATCGTCGAGTACATTTCAATTTTTATTAATTTTGTTTGATCCGCTATTACTTATCTCGCGTCCCTAGTTTCAATAAGAGTAACCTTTTTACATTACGACTCGCTTCTTATATGAATGGTTTAATAAGCTGTGACACACTTTGTATATCGCCTTTCCTATATATATAATCAATCTGAAATTTTATTATTATAATTTAATCTCTTTAATTATATTTATTATTTATTATTTTATATTTCTATAGCAATTTAAATATATAAATAAAAAGGCTTATTAAATATAATTTATATTTTTAATTACGTGTCCATATATATATGGAATTCCCATGATAGGATTCTAACCCAATTGTAGCTCATATTTTGTATGTATTGATTTAATTGTCTTTTAACAAAGAGTTTATTGTTTTCTATTTTTTTTTTTCTTTCATTTAATTATATTTAAACACTAGAATGCAATATGATTTTTTATTCATATGTTATTTTATTCTAACTCTATTAGGATTTTCACATTATATGTTTTCTTATATATGAGTAAATCATTATATGTTTTCTTATATATGAGTAAATTATTGTATTCTTTTGATTTTGAATAACTATGTGTACATGTAGTTGTGCATTTTTGAAATGATTGTATGTAGAATTTGAATGAGGATAAATAGTATGTAGATAGAGAAATATATGAAAGGCGTGAGAGATTTTGAGTGAAGGTGAATGAGGTAGAGTGAGTGAGAGGGAGAAGGAGTGGGACAAAAAGTGAGAGTAATGGTGGGAGACAAGAAGAGAGAGAGAATGGGGGAAGAAAAAAGGGTTATAGAGAGGATTTGTGGATTGTGTCTGGAGAGGCAGAGAGTGGAGTTGAGTGAGTGAGGGGGATGGGGAGGAGGACGAGGATGAGAGGGTGGGAAGATAGAGTGGGGTTAAGAGAGTAAGTAAGGGAGTGAGACACTATAGTAGTGCAAGGGAGAGAGAGAGATGGTGAGAGAGTTGGTGTGAGAGAGAGAGAGAAGGGGAAATGGGGGAGAGTAGGAGGGGAGTAAGAAGGGAGAGAGAGAAAGAAGGGTAGGGCGGGGGTATATAGTGAGAGAAAGAGGAGGTTTAGGGGGTGGAGACAGAGGAGGGGAAACATAGAGAGAGAGAGAGAGAGAGAGAGAGAGAGGGGGGGGGGGGGGAGAGAGATAATAGAGGAGAGATGGTGTGAGGAAGGTAATGAGGGAGAGAGATGGAGACATAGGGCTAGGGTGACAATAAGGATGAGAGAGAGGGAGAGGAAGAGAGATAGGGAGAGGGAGAGGGTGAGGTAGTGGGTGTAGGAGAGAGAGAGAAGAGGTGAGTAAGGTAAAGTAGGATGGGAAGAGAGAAATAGAGAGAAACAAAGTGAGGAAAAAATAGAGGAAGAGGGAGAGAGGGGAAGAGAGTGAGTGACTTCGAGAGAGATAGAGAGAAGTTGATGTCGAGAGAGAGAGAGAGAGAAGGGTTGGAAAATTTCATTGTATCTCACCAATTTTTACGAATTTTGGTACCCTCTTAAAGAATATTTAAATCCACTTGTTATCCACACTTAACTAATTATCTAAAAAGTACTTTAAGCTAACTCAGAAAGACAACACTTGGCCTTCAATGTTGTCCAAGTGATGCGAGCTCAACGACTCAAATCCCTGGCCTCTCAACAATAATGTACATTACTTGGCCTAACCCTAACCTCATTTGGTATGTCACGGATGGTGAGACGAGGGTTATGGAACTATACCTTGTGCATGCATTTCCTATTCTCTTCGAGCCTACTTATAATTTCATCGCCACCATCTATCGAGTATTCCCCATAGTGCCCTACCTAGCCATAGTGTCTAACCCATTGGAAGACCCATTTATATGTTTTACAATAATCTCAACCATTTGAACTTACCTTTTGTTTTGTGGACAAGACTGCTCTACAAGTCGCCTAGGAGTGGAGTGGGTTTTGAAATGGAACGATCTCAACATCCAACATCCTCAATAAGGGTTACTGTCTCCTTAATAGTAGCCTACTAGTTGTTCTTCTCATGAGACCCATGTTCTTGCTGGTCATAAGAGATTTTTCCTTTATTGTACTTCTCTTTCACTTTCCCAGATTCAACTTCAACGAGAGGTCTATGCCTGGCATTCATATTTGAGGTGATATGTTTTTGCTTTTGATATTTGGTTTATCCATCGTTATAGTTTATCTAATCAAAATATGAATCATTAACTCCCCCATCCCACTACCGGACCTTCGGATTGGTCTAGCACAGCTACACTACCCTTCTTTTCCCAAGCTCATTGCAATGCTTCTTATGCATCGCTAAATACTGACACAACATTCAACCCTTCCAACCTGGTTCTTCTAGATGACTCTTCCTCTATAAACGCCTTACCAACAACTAAAAAAGAATTTCAGAATTTTAATTATTTTTCTCGGTTTTGTATTGTTTTTAATTTCATATATATATATATATATCTTTCTTAATAATCTTGTATATAAATTAAATAAACTATTTTAATATTCACAACATCTAAAACTGTCAAACATCATAAAATCTAGTCAAACCCTACTTCAGTCATGAGATCATAGCCTTTAACAAAATGTAAGTGAAAACAACCCCAAGGTGCACAAGCCAATGGTTCGAACCTAAGTTGGAAAAAAGGTGAGATGCCTTCGTCCTCTTCTCACCCACTCGAAATGATCTCAATGGTAACTTCGAACATTCGAAAGGAACACTTTCCACGTTTAGAAAAAACACGAAATGCAAATTTTGAGGATGGTGGAGTAAGGGGAAAACCTTGAAAAGCAAAGTGGGAAGATTTTTTTTCAACGGTTACACAAAATAAGGAAAGCGGTTTTGAAGGATATACGAAAAAGCAAGAAAGACCAGAAAAACAAATTGCACCGTTACCCTATCCGTTTGAGGAAACACACAAAAGCATCTATCCGTTGAAGGAAAGCCACGGAAATAGGAGCAGGTAGAGATATTACGCTCTATATATCTGAATTTTAACACGATTTTCAAAAAATTTCCTTGTTTGTGTTGTTTTCCAAGCGCTTTTATCTTGTCTGTGTGCGTATCTGGTCTTCCGAGCACTTCTTGTCTTGTCAGTGCCTATGTGGTTTGATTCTTTAGCATTGAGTATGGACGTCTCAGAATGACTTCCACCGATTAGTCGTTACCGTTTGAATCCTGAGGTGGACGTGTGATAAATGGATTTCGACCTGTCCTTTCCTCCCGAGAGGAAAATCACCTCTGCTGGACGCTAATACACAGCCCAAACGGAATTCTCGCTCATAATAGTATGTATTGTAATTTAATTTTCCTTTAGTTTTAGATATTTCATTAGTTTTCTTGATTTCAGGTTTTTTTCTACTATATTTTTATCTTAATTTTAGATGTTCTCTACTATGTTTTCTCATAGTTTATTTTTTTTCGATTTCAGATCTTCTTTACTATGCTTTGCACTAAACTGTCAATAGTTATTTGAAATCTTACTCTGCGCCATTTAGTACATTAGCAATGGAGAAAAGGAGGAAAGGCCAGCGCCCATGAAAGGAATACAGTAGGGTTTAGGGTTTGGTAGATAGTTTATTCCTATTGTACAGCTTTAAGAGTACCATTTTCTGTCGACTGTGCTGCCATGAGTGAATGGACCTCTTGTTGACATGAATAGGCTCCCCAAACCCAATTCTCATTCATAATAGTATGTATTGCAATTTTAATTTCCTGATTTCCAATTTTTCTCTCCTCTGCGCTAGTTCATTTTAATTTGCATATATTCTCTATTGGAGAGAAGGCACATGCCCATAAAATGAATACTGTATGGTTTAGAGGTTTATAGAGAATTTACTGTACAGCTTTAACAGTATCATTTTCTGTCCACAGTAGTGCCAGTCGTTGGCTTCCTCTGAGTTTCTTGTCGGGACCAACCTCTCCTTGTTTCTTCTCCTTTCATTTTTTGTTCACAACGCTCGCATTACGTATCTCACTCTGAGGCGTATTGTTCAGCCATTCCTAGTTTTTCACTCCCGCGGCTGTGAACAAGGCAATGCGTTATGCCCATATCCCAACATTCTAGTGTGTATACGTTTATCCTTTAACAATGCGTGTAACGTTTACTGATCGTCGAATACATTTCAATTTTTATTAATTTTGTTTGATCC
>APFE031324226.1:5347-32735 GCA_000404065.3 Pinus taeda | reverse complement strand
ATTCCTGGAACTCTTCCAAAACTAGTAAGAAGCTGGAGTCTTCTGCTAGAGGAAGTGTTCTCAATTTTGTTCCTGGAACTCTTCCAAAACTGGTAAGAAGCTGAAGTCTTCTGCTAGAGGAAGTGTCCCAGATTTCCAACTGAAGGCATTTTCACAGGCATATTTGTCTCTGGCTACAACTTTGAAACTGGTGTGGCAGGTTGTGGCTCAGGCTTGCCTGATGTGACTTTGAAGCTTGTAGATGACCATCATTTCCCCCCCTATCAGATACAAGGTGAGATGATGGAGAAAACTCAACTACAAGACTGTTCAATACTCTGGAACAAGTTCTGACATGTGTTTGGAATATCTTCTTGGCTGTTGATGCCCTTTGCCAAGAAGCGATCCATCCAAGGTGAATCTTTGTTCTTGCAGGACGTTTGTTTCTGAAGCATCTGTGTGAAGAATGACTGGTTTTATGACATTGCTTACATGGATGAAGATCAAAACAGTGATCTTTCAAATGGCCAACTCAGTCAGAGTGTTGGCATTTCACATTCTGTTGCTGTTGTTGTTACTGTGGAAGAGGGGTAGAGTCTGGAACAGCTGGAGCTGAACTGTCATGAAGAGCAGGTGAACTGTCATGAATGAATCCAGCACTCTGAAACTGAATGGGTTTTGAGTAGTCTGGAATATGAAAGGAAAATTCCTTGTCATAACCAAGACTACTTCTATGCTTGTTGTGGAAAAGCTATTCCCAAGGTCTGATGATGGGCTTGGGAAGTGCAAACTGAGTTTCTGCATCTGCATGTACAATTGCTGCTTTATTTGAATGAACAGTAACATTATTGACTTGTTGTTTATGGGAGTCTGTTTCAATCTTCTCAACAGAAATAGGTTCAGAATGATGACTCCACTTGTGTAATTCTTCCTGCTGTAGCTTTGTCTCACACTGGAAAAGCTCTATCTTTTCTTGTGCATTTTGTATACATTTTTGAATGTTAGCAATAATGTCTTCATTGATTATGATTGCGCTGTCAGCAGTGGATATGATTGGAGTTCTCAATAACTATAATACTCTTTCAAGCTTAGCCATTTTTCTACACCTTAAAAACCTCCAAAATCCCACAGAAAAATGTCAGCTGCTAAATATCTTCAAGCATCAAAAACACTATTGTGGAAATTCTTATTATAATCTTAATTGGTTCATTTGCTACTGTACGGCGTGGATGGTGGTTTGCATCATCAAGTGAGCGTGTTGTTGCTCGACTGAGAAAGGATTTATTTCGACATCTTATTAACCAAGATATCACATTCTTTGATGTCACACGAACTGGGGAACTTCTTGGTCGTCTTTAAGAAGATGCAAATTATTAAAATGCAGCAACGACGAATCTCTCAGAGGCTCTTCGCAATCTCACAACTGCATTGATAGGCCTTGGCTTTATGTTTCAAAAATATAACTAAACCATCCATTAAACTGTTGCAACAACAATATACTATGATTGTGCCATATCAAAGAGCGAGTAACTTGTCAAAAAACAAGTGTCATAAAACTGACTATCAAGGTTATCACTTTGGTAAAGATCCTTGAATACTTGAGCTTACTTGTATGACTTAGTTGCACCATGGACCCTAAGAAAACCAACTGTGCGAGGACGGCCCAATTCACGGTTTTTGACTGCAACAGTCCGTTTTGTGCAGCAAGAAAAACGCATGGCAGAAGTCAATGAAATGTGGCGCCTCAGAGAAAAAGAGTTGGAACTTGAGAAACATATGAATAGTCACAAATATTCATCCGAACATCATAGAAACCCCAAATGTGAAAGCTCAAGGCATAATTCTGAGGATGCGTGTAATTCAAAACATATACAATACACGAGTTCCAAGGAGTTCGAGAGAAAAGAAATGGAGTTCAGTGGCTCAGAAATTGTTGATTCCTCCAAAATGTCAGATCTTTTTGAAAAACGTAAACACTATTTAGCCAAGAGAAAGAAAGTACACAAGGATGACATGTATTATGTAGAATTAGCGAGAGCAATAGGAAAGATAAAGCATGTGAGTACGTATTTTATTAACAAGAGATATACATTTATAGTACATTGTTGTGGCCGTTGGGATTCACATCCCAAGGTCTCTTGGACTCCTTTTGTCCATTCGGCTTCCACACTAACCCATTGAGGATTAGGTGTCCAACACTACTTTAATTATTTTTTATTCAGGTGGAACAGGTGCAGAGGGAGATCATGGCTGCTGGCCTGAATGATGATTGATAGATGTTGTTGATGATGGTTGTCAATGACTATTGTAGTCTTCTTATAGATATTTCATCTCTATGTCATGTATTTCTTTTATTATCAAGGTCGTGTAATGACCTATTTTGGTTTCCCTACTATGCCTAGGATGGATGATGTAATGTTCTTGTTTTATCATGTGTAAACTTTTGGTGCATCCCCACTTGGTTGGGTGATGAGTCAATATTGGTATATCCCCAATTGGTTGGGAGATGAATATATGTATGAGTCCTTGGTGATAGGAAGGTTATTTATAATGTATAGAGTCATGTTATTTCTTGTAGAACATCTTTTTGCAAACCTTGCCTATAGTCAAGGGGAGCATGGACAACATAGGAGAGAAGAGACTTCAGCATGTACTCAGGGGGAGCATAACCCTTTTCCATTGATGACAAAGGGGGAGAGTGACTTGGGGTTGCCATCAAGTCGAAATGGGCAGATTGTTGGCATTATGACATAGGTTTGGCACTATGACATAGGTGTTAACCTTCATGGAAACTCACTCAGATGAAAGATCACAATTTAGGCTCTCAGAATGAAGGAAAAAGAGATATACGCATTTTCCTCTTAACCAAGGCGCATATATATGCGAGATCACCGATCAAAATTCTCGTATGCTTATGCATGCACTTTCATGCACGGAAAAGCACGTAAATGTGGGAAAGCTCTTTTTTAGTCCATGGTCTTTGGTCCTCGGTATTTAGACCTATGGTTCTGGACCATGGTATCTCGTCGAAGTGTTGAACCCAGGTATTGGGTCCCAAGTATCGGTTCTAAGTGGCTTTGGACCATGGTATTGAGTAAGGCCTAAGACTATAAAAGGGGAAGGAGATCATTAGGAAAAGGCACTAAAGCATTGACTATCTTATGAAGAGCAAGATTTGGAATTTTGGTCATTGGGTTATGGTGCATAGCTGGATTTGAACAAAGGAGGAACCTGAGTGCTAGAAGAAGGATAAGTTCTGTTGATGGGTCAAGATCTTAAGGCCTGAATAGCAGTATATTTGTGTGATTTTGATCTGTTATATTTGGTGCATGACTTGATCTATAAATCTGATAATCTGGGTATAACTGATGTCTGAATATTTGAAAAGGGAAAATTGTCTTTTATAGACCTATACGCAGGTTCGACTCAGCAAAGGCACATATACACGCTGGTTCAGTAATTCAAAACAACGTATACATTGGTTTGCCTTAATACAGAAGCATATGCACATAGATTCTTCATCTTGAAGTAGCGTACGTCTCATAAAATATCTTTTAGCTACTTCTATCTATTGTTGTAGTATTTTGGGTTCAAGATTGGTGTCTGGTTACTATTATTGTATTTTGGTTACAACATTCAGAGAAGTGATTGATTGATTCAGTTTTGGTTGGTACAAAGGGGATTGGTTGATGCGGTTACATTTGATGTTTGATTGAAGTTATTTATGGATCCAGTATGAGAATTTATGAAACATGGTCCCTGGAAGAAAATAGAAGATTGTAGCCTTTTGTAGGTCAGCACCTACGTACTAGTACATTAGCTACTACAAGAGCTAAGGGGGTTGTAGCTTCCTTTGAGGAGAAGCTAGAGAATGAGAGAAGGTTGTAGCCTTCTGTAGGTAGAAGCATGCATACTAGTATAAGACTGCACCAGTACAAAAATATTGTAAAAAGAAGTTTCTTACTAAAAGAAGATAGAGACAAATTGCAGTAGGTGGTTTTCACCCACATTGGGTTTCCACCTTATATCTTGTGTTCATGTGTGTGATGATCTGTTTTGTTTTGTTCCACATGTTTACTGTTCTTATGGTTAATGAAGTTTCGATGCACTGATTAAACATCAACATTTAATTGATTAACTGAACCATAAGTTTACTAATATATGCTGGTTGCTTTAGACACAGTTGCATATATACGTAGGTTCCCATAACTGAACTAGCGTGTATATATCTAAGTATGAAAATGAAAGAGTGTTTGATTTGATAATACTGATTCACCCGCCCTCTTTAGATTATTTTCAACATATATTTATAATATTATTATATAATATATATTTTGTGTGTGTGTGTGTGTACATACAACACAACACAACTTATTAAATTTCAGTTGCATTTACTTTTTATTTTTTAATTTTTGAATGCTGTTTAAATATTTTGGAGTTTTACTTAATATTTTTTAAATTTTTTTATTGTTCTAATATCTTTTTATTTGGAAATTTATTATTATTATTATTATTATTATTATGTTTTCAATTAGAAAAACTAAAATGTTTGTGTTGTATAAATATCTAAGGGTGTCTTGTATGATTTTGTGTACACTAATGATTGTATAATCCATAGTTAGAAAACATTGGAATTTTAGTTCCTGACTGAAAATGAGTCTATGGCTAGGATCTCAAAATAACTATGTTTTAGGCTCTAAAAAGATAATTTCTCTAGCTCTTTGATTCAAACCTTGATTTTAATTTTTTTAAGCCATGAAATTTGAATTAGCACCATGGTTGAAATATGTTGAAATTTTAAGATTTTTTGTACTTGTGATATTTGGTTTTAATTCCGTTGTTAAAAATTCTCAAGTTTTGAAATTTTTTTGACATCATGCTATTTGATCTTTAATTTTGTGGTTCAAAATTGTTAAATTTTGAGGTTTTCCATGATCATGATTTTGGATTCTAATGTAATAGCTAAAAAATGTTTGAATTTTAAATCTAAAAAAGGGTGATGCAACATCACCACTTTTCAATTATGGGGTGTTTTTTCATGATTTTTACATAAAATTAGGGGTTTTTTGGGCTAGAGTTCTCGTTTTAGGTGGTAGTTCTCATTAAATTGATATCATTGTTTTGCAAGAGGCTTATGAAAAAATGTCACTTTGATTCTTTTCAAGAATGCCACTTTCACAAGTGTTGGTTTTCTCACTCGATATGGGAAACCCTTTTGAATTGTTTCCGCAAGAGACTGAGGATCCTATAAGGCATATGCGAATACAAAATATGCTGCAACCAATTCTCATCTATTCCTGAGACATTTTGTGCATATGACTACGACATGTTTACATGTCTCAGATTTATTGGGAACATCCTATTCTTAGTCATTTATACCTTTGCAAGAACCCTTATACTAGGTGGCTTGTTTAAAATTGTCAATGTGGAGCGTTTGGATCTAACATCACAATCATTTTTCACTCAACTATCTAATACTTGAGAGATTACATTTAAGATTTGGTACATAATTGACATCACGTATACTTTCTTCTCACTTTTCTCAATTAGGATAAATACAACACCTTTTCCTAAGACCATGACAAGACAACCATCTCCTAAACTAATTTTAGATTGACCACATCTATCTATGCTTAAAGATAGCCTCTTCTTATGTGTCATGTGATCACTACAACCATTGTTTGATAAGTAAAGATCCTTGTTGTGATTTTGTTCAGTGGTTTGACATGAGATGAGCATTGACTCAGATGCCCTTTCTTCAATGTTGGAGATATTAGTTCTACCATTATTTACATTTGACTACTTATTTCTGCATTCACTTTCATAGTTTCCACACTTTTTGCAATGGTAACATTGTAACTTTGAGTTGTCCATCCATCTTCCAAATCTCCTCTCTAATGAGAATGTCTTGGATGGTTTGATTGTATTGACTATTCTCATGTATGTCTTCCTCCTATTGATAATTGTATTTCCATATTTGGCCTTTCTCTTTGGTTCCTCTTCCTTTGCATCTACCTATGAATGCTTGAGTATTGAAGCCATGTTTTAGGAATTGATTTTCCATTTTTATTCTTGATTCATGGCACCAAAGATATACCATCAATTCTTCTATTATTAGTTTTGACAAATCTTTGGACTTCACCATGGCAACAAAAGACATCTAAAACTTCTTAGATAGGATCCTAAGAAAATTCTCCATAATTTTCTAATCGTCAACAATATTTCCATGGGTACTAAGACGATTCACAATTCTTGTTTCTCTAGTCGTGAATTGGTTAAGTTCTTTGACTCCTTCATATTCAATGTTTCAAACTCTCTTCTGAAGGTTTAAAGCTTTACAATCTTCACTTTGTCATTATAGTAATATGTTAATTTTAGAATATTCCATGATTATTTTGTATTAGATTTTGTCGTTATATTTGAAACGATTGAATCATCCACTAAACTATTTATGAAAAAATTTGCCTTGTTCTCCTTTCTCCTCATTTCTACAAGTATGTTTTTTGGGGGTTAGACATGACCTATTATTTATTTGATCTAGATCTACAAATCCATTTTATATTGCTTTACATGCAAGAAAATCTTCATTACTGTAAGCCAAAATTCAAGATTCTTAAAGAAAAGAACTAATACTTAAGTGTACTGAATTACTTGTAAAAATTATTAACATTTTGTTCTTTAATATTTTTTATATCTTCACTACCATTTCTTTTCACGTCAAAATAAATCTTTAAAAAAATACCAAACCTTTCTTTACCTTCTAAATAACCTTTTATTTTATTTTTTAGAAGTTAAACCAAAAATCGTTTCTTGAATAAAAAAGTTGAAATAATTTACTCACTAAACACATAACTTCAATTTCTAGCACTTTCATAAGTAAAAATACTAATACATGCATGAATTAAAGGGATTAACCCAATGTAAGTTTTACCAACCACATAAATAAATTAAAAAATGTATTTAATTAACCTAGAGAACCATTACTGCCTTTTTCAATATAAACATGTGCCTTTGTTATTTATAAAATTCAAAAGATAAAATGTGTAGCCCTTTTACATGACTCCTTATATAATGACATCACAAGTTTTAGAAAGTATATCCTGAGTTTGGCTAGAAATTAAGGATACTAAAGAACAGCAATGGGAGGCAAAGCATAAAAACATAAAAATGAAGTAATGGGATACAACTTGATAATTCTTTATTTCTGAAATATTGACAAACCCATTCCCCAAAAAAATTTCCTATTTCCATAAGAGATCATCTAAACCATTAGATTCCCTGAAATGTGAAGAATTTGGGTTTCATTAAATTCTTCTTGCAAATAACAAATTTTACACTTCCACGCATAAAGATGTGGACAATGAAATTGAAATGTTTTATATTTTGATTCAACTGTTGTCTTTGAATCACCATAAACTTTCATCCTCTTTATATTCTTGGAAAAATGAAGTAGTCCTTGAAGTCTAATAACCTTTGCCTTCTAGTCAGTGAAATTCCCTAGGCCCAACTTTAAACATAATATGTGAGAAGATGATAGGTGAAGAGCCAACCCTTCTTCACAATGACCTTGCTTACCTCCTCCATGAAAATACCCAAAGGGATTGTTTTATGAAAAATGAATTTCTTCAATATTCCTTTGATCCTTTCTCTTTACTAAGGCAATCTCCTCAAAGAAATCCCTACTAATTATATGATCTGCCAAAGAAAAGTTAGTATAATCATCTTGGAATAAAACTATATTTCTCATAAACCAAATTCCTCACAAAATAAAAAAATAATGAATTTGAAACTGGAATTGGAGAAGCCTTTAAACCAAAACCATAAGATTTCTTCCACTACAATCAACTTCCAAACTCCCCAACAATTTATGTCATTTTTTACTTGTCACCAAATATATTGTACAATAGGACAATTTATAAACATGTGGGGAATATATTCTTCCTCTTTCTTACAAAGCATACAAATGGTAGGAAAATTCCAACCTTTCTCTATGATAATATCCCACATCAAAATTTTGATAAAACTAGCAAGAAAAAAAAAAAACTTACTTTAAGCTTCCCTTGACTTTTCCATATGTAGTTGTTCCACCAAGGAGCTCTTCATTAATTAAAATTATCCCTTAAATCTTGATATGCCAATTTAGTTGTAAGATCTCATGGGTTTAATTTATAACACCATATAAGTCTAGCAAGCTCATAATCCCTCAATTCTCCCATTCTTCATCAAGACCTAAAATACTATCAACAATCCATCGCTTAGAATTAGAATCATTTCCATCATAACCACAAGAATCAACAAGAGTAAACAATCCTTTTTGGAGAATTTTTCAATTGATCCATCAGATAATTTGGATTACCCTTTGATGCCGAACCAAGTATCCATGCCAAGTAACACTTGGTATCCAAAACCAACCTACCACGCAATCAAATTTTCTACCTTAATAAGAGATCGAACTAAATTATACCAAATAATTGAAGAAGAATTGATGCATTTATGCTCTATCTTGAGCCAATGCATGAAATAAAATAGCTCACCAATGGAATTTTACAGCCAAAGCTGATCTAAAATGGGGCACTAAAGGCTTCTTGTCATGCTTACAAGAACCTCTCCCACTCCAAAGCTTATATACTCCCAAGATCTAGCTCATGATTGATAATTTGTGGAATTAAAAGTGCTTGAAAGAGGTGTATGCTTGTGTTTTTTATAGACTATTCAAGTGCTTATGTACATTTGCTTATACTATTGTAAAACACGCATAATAGTAAATAAAATGCAACAAATAAGAAAACACATGTGAAAACAATATAATGTGGATTTCACCCAAACCTCTTGGGCTATGTCTCCTTGAACCCTAATCAACTTGATTAGACACTTTGGGATTATGTCTGAATTCTTTCACAAGTTCCACACTCAACTCCAATAGGTTACGATTGAACCATTAGGCTTAGAATACCATTTTAATCCCTAGCCATTTAGCTCCCTAGCTCTCGGCTCTTGGCTCTCGCTCTGGCTTTGGCTCTCACTCTTGCTCTGGCTCTTAGCTTTGGCTCTCACTCTAACTTTGGCTCTTGGCTCTGGCTCTGGCTCTGGCTCTCACTCTAGCTCTAGCTTTCGGCTCTCACTCTGGCTCTGGCTCTAGCTCTTGGCTTTGGCTCTCACTCTAGCTCTTTGGCTCTTGGCTCTTTGCCTAGCTGTGAGCTCCCCGAAGGGAAACTTGCTCTCTCAAGGGAAAGCTTCTAAAGGGAGACTAGCTTCTTCGCATGCTCTCTAGCCTTTGAAGAATCCTTTGACTCTACAGCTTCCATCTATTCCTCTATCCCCAATCATGAGGAATCCTTCCTGTCTATGGCTCTGCATCTGGCCCTTTGGCTCTCTGGCTCTCCACTTGGCCGTCTAACTCACTGGCTCTGTGGCTCTGTGTCTTTTATAATGCATTCATGTTCCACAATGCCCCATGATAGCATGGAAAAAAATGATTTAAGAATAGGAGCAGTTTTCAATTGAAAAGGAACCGGTGGCCTTTCCTCTGCCTTAATCCCGAAAATAGCAATATAATTGAAAACACAGGCAAAAATCATGAAAACACATTACAAGCCTTTAATTTAGACTTCAAATAATATGTAGCCACATTTATAAACCCTTTGGGTCCATCCCTTTATCGTAATATCACATTCGCATTGTGTAGGCAAAAAAAACCTAATACATGGAAAATACAAAGAAAATCCGCAAAGCCATATTTCAAATTAAATGAAATCGCATCCGTAAGCCTTATCGGGTCCATGCTTTATCACAAGTTGCAATCGCATGCCACATGGTATAACACTCCCCTCGCAATGTCCTCCCGCCAGGCCTTTATCCCTTCAAAGCTCTAATCCGATAAGGGTTTTTGGCTGCGGAATATAAATTTTAGGTTTATTTCCATATCGCTCCATTGCTGATTTCTTTATCGCACATCAAAATATCGACACATTGCAATTCGGCTTACCCAAGGTTCTGATGTCGCACGAAGGCCTTCCTTCTATGCGATATATCAGAGATCACTAATGGGGAGTCCTTCCACCTCCGTTTAAGTCCTCCCTTTGATCCTTTCTGATGTGATTTTCTCTAAGGAACATGTATTTCCCTAAAGTCCCATTTAATGAGAAATTTCCTCCTTTTCTAAGGACATTGGGCAAATTTCTTTTTATAATAACTTATTCATCCAAAGTCCATTTTAGTCTATTCAATTTTCATTAGATTTGGATTGAAGAGATCTATGCAATGGGACAATTCTCAAAATCATCCAATGACTTCCATTTTTCCTCTATGAGTAATATTCATAGACTTAGAAGTCTATGTTAGATCCATTTTGGATCACGCCTTCCCACTAAGAAGCTTTTGGACTCCAAAAGGCCGATATACTGATCTAAACAGCAAATGAGAGTACCTCACCCTCTTCTTTCAGTCTCCATAAACTTGCCTTGCATAGTGCCTCTGAACAAAATCCTTTGTACACTTCCTTCGTAGATGTGCTTGTCCTCCTGGGAAGAACTATCTTCCTCCTTGACTTCCTATAGAACACCTGCTGAGAAGGTCACAGAAGGTAGTTTGAACTTCTCTACCTTGATCATTGATCTAAGGTGGCTCAAACCAATGTGAAGTTACATCTGCTTCACAAAGTTTTCATTTGTAGATGTTTGACATACTATCAATAACAACAGGATTACAGACAACAACTAGATGGCCTAAACTCCCGCTTCATCAAAAGAAACAAATTTCACATCTTATGAACAACTCCACGTCTTTACATCTGCATACAAATGATTGACTAGATAACAAGCCAACAAAACATGCCTTTAAAACAATTGACCCTTCAAGTCAAGCATGTAGAAAAAGAAATCTACAGTTCTTTATCAAAGATGAAACACTTCATCAACTTCTCCATCTTGGAGAACTAATCAACTTTTTTCAAGTCAATATTGCATTACATACATGTTTACAACAAAGTAATCAAAACTTCAAGTTAATCACGCATACATGTTTAAATACAAGGAAATCATCAGCATCCCTATGTTCATGCACATCGTTCTCATGCATGCATTTCATCCTTCGACATTTGCTTAAGCAAACTGTACTTTCAAAGTTAAAATGAAATATAATGTTTCATCCTTCAACTCTCGCTTAAGTACATTATACTTTCGAAGCTAAAATGAACGTAATGTTGCAGCAATGAAGTGAGTCTCCTACTCAACTTTTCCATTCACATTCTTGGTAAAATCCTACAACTTGCATCTCATTAACAAAGAAATGCAAATATATGTGATACATTTCTATTTGCATCAAACGATATGCAACATTAATTGGATAAGAACTCTAACCATTTCTTACCAATCAATTTCAAAGGTGTTACCTTTGTCTGCACATCAACATCAACATGTGAATCATCCTGAAACACATCAATCATGGGATCTTTCTTCCCATCCCTGCCATTCTTTCTTTCCACCTTCTTCAAGTTTCATGGAAGCATTGTTGGATTTAGAGTCCAACATTTTGCAGCAATATGCCCTTGCTTATGGAAGTAAGTGCAACACATGTGCATCTTCTCAACAACATGATTTTCCTTGTCCAAGGGACCTTTGGCTTCTTACTTCTTTTCCTTCCAATGTTTCCTGCATCTGGCCATCCTTTTCCAATAGCTAGAAACATTATGGTTATCACAACCACAAAAGGAACATGCAATTCTTTTCAAATGCTTATATGGAAATTTACCATGCTTAATATGATCAAAAGGAATTTGATTAGAACCATATTTATACCTTTCTTTTTCACCTTTATTACCTTCATGAGGAGGTGAATTGAATGAAGAAGTAGCTCCCTTTGGAACACCATCAACCTCTTCAATGGTTTCAGAGTTTCCACAACTCTCTGGTTCAAGTGCATGCTTATGAACACCTTCATCCTGCAAATGATGTCTCAAGCTATTTCATTCCCCATGAATACAATATTTACACTCTTGAAGTAGAAGACCTGAAATGCAACTCCTTCTTTGAACTCTTTCAACAGTCTTCATGGCAACTTTGGTACTTTCTCCATAAGATTGTCCAGGGCCAAGACCCAAATACTTAGGCCTTTCCTCAAATATTATTGGTTCAACAATACCCTGTGCATATTTTCCCAATCCTCTTCCTTCATAGCCCATTTTGGACATTAACTTGGACCCTATGGCTCTGGTATGTTTTTCAAAAGAACCAATATAAACATTCTTAGAGGAATTCGAAGACAAACTGGAATTATTTACCTCTTCTTCAAGTTGATACTTGATTAAGGCTTCTTTGGCAACGAGTTGTGTCTCCAACTCATGCACCCTTTCCAGGTTCATATTTTCAATATGAAGTTGTTTCTCCATTTCCTACAATTTGTTAGAAAGCAACTATTTCCCTTCCTTCATGGAATTCAACTGCTCTCCAAGTCTAACACTCATTTCTCTCACCATATCCATCATGATGAACAAGTCTTGCTTCATGTCTTCATCAAAGAATATTGTGATGAAGGAAGAATTTGAGGACTCACTTGTATAAGTAGTCATTATCAAAAGGAAAAAAAGAACTTCTAACAAGATTAAAAAACAACTTATTCAAGCAACCTTTTGCAACAAACCTCTTGTGCTTCAAGGATTGCTCCGAGGTCCTTTGGGATAAGAAGAATGCCTTCAGACCTTCTTCTTGCTTGTCCTTTCTTGGACTTAGCTTATCAATAGCTTTCCCTGAACCTTTGAAAACTCAAACAATAGTCAGCTTACAAACAATCAAACAAAATAATTATTTCAACTATTTGAACACCTTTCAAGTCAAACAACCATATAGATTTCTCTATCAATCAAGCATCATGCTTTGATCGATCAAGGATCATGATACCACCTGCTTCATGATATAACTTGCTCTGATATAACCAGCTTTATTATAACCTTCTTTGAAGGTGGGGTTAATCAACCTGATGCTTTGATATAACTAGCTCTGATACTACTTGATCTGAAATGGGGCACTAAAGGTTTCTTGTCATGCTTACAAGAACCTCTCCCACACCAAAGCTTATATATTCCCAAGACCTAGCTTATGCTTGATAATTTGTGGAATTAAAATTTCTTGAAAGAGGTGTATGCTTGTGTTTTTTTTTAAATTGTTAAAGTGCTTATGTACATTTTCTTATGCTGATGTAAAACACACATAACTGTAAATACAATGCAGAAAATAAGAAAACACATGAGACAACAATATAATATGAAGTTCACCCAAACCTCTTGGGCTACATCTCCTTGAGCTCTAATCAACTCGATTAGACTCTTTGGGATTATGGCTAAATTCTTTTACAAGTTCCACACTCAACTCCAATAGGTTACAGTTGAACCATTGGGCTTACAATACCATTTTTATCCCTAACTGCCTGGCTCTTTGGCTCTCGGCTCTAGCTATGGCTCTGGCTCTGGCTCTTGCTCTTGGCTCTGGCTCTGGCTCTAGCTCTGGTTCTTGGCTCTAGCTATGGTTCTGGCTCTGGCTCTTGGCTCTGGCTTTGGCTCTGACTCTAGTTCTTGGCTTTGGCTTTGGCTCATGCTTTGGCTCTCAGCTCTGGCTCTGGCTCTGGCTCTGGCTCTTGGCTCTGGCTCTGGCTCTTGGCTCTTTGCCTAGTTGTGAGTTCCCTGAAGGGAAACTTGCTCTCTCAAGGGAAAACTTCTGAAGCGAGACTAGCTTCTTTGCTTGGTTCTCTGGCCTTTGATGAATCCTCCGATGTTGTGGCTTCCATCCATTCCTCTATCCCCAATCATGAGGAATCATTCCTTTCTGCGGCTCTACATCTGGCCCTCTGGCTCTAGCTTTGTGGCTCTGCACCTAACCCTCTCGCTCACTAGCTCTATGGCTCTGCGTCTTCTATAATGCATTCCTGTTCCACAATGCCCCCTGATAGCATGGCACAAAACGCTTTAAGAATAGGAGCAATTTTCAATTGAAAATGAACCGATGACCTTTCTTCTGCCTTAATCCCAGAAATAGCAATATAATGGAAAACACAAGAAAAACTTGCGAAAAAACATTACGAGCCTTTAAGCCAGACTTCAAATAATATGTAGCCACATTTATAAACCCTTCAGGTCCATCCCTTTATCGCAATATTGCAATCCCATTGTGTGGGCCAAAACAACCCAATACATGGAAAATACAAAGAAAATCCATAAAGCCAGATTTCAAATTAAATGAAATCGTGTCTATAAGCCTTATCAGGTCTGAGCTTTATCACAAGTCACAATCACATTTCGCATGGTATAGTGCTCCCCTCTTCAATGTTGTGATCCAATTGTCGATCGGTGATTGACAATCGCGCTATCGGTGCATCGTATATCGCATATCACAATGTCCTCCCTCCAGGCCTTTATCCCTTCAAAGCTCCGATCCGATATGTCTTATAGATCCGATAAGGGTTTTTGGTTGCGGAATATATTATTTGAGGTCCGCTTCCATATCGCTCCATCATTGATCGCTTTATCGTGAATTGCAATATCGACACATCACAATTCGACTTACCCAGGGTTCCAATGTCACACAAAGGCCTTCATTCGATGCGATATATCGAAGATCATTATCCATGAGTCCTTCCATCTCTGTTTCATTCCTCCCTTTGATCCTTTTTGATGCGATTTTCTCTAAGGAACATGTATTTCCCTTAAGTCCCATTTAATGAGAAATTGCCTCAGTTTCTAAGGACATTCGGAAATTTTTTTGTTTACAATAACTTCTTCATCTGAAGTCCATTTTAGTCCATTCAAATTGCATTAGATTGAGATTAAAGGAATTTATGCAATGGGACTATTTTCAAAATCATCCAATGACTTTCATTTTTCCTCTACGAGGAATATTCATAGACTTAGAAGTCTATGCTAGATCCATTTTGGATAAAAACCATCACCAAGTATAGCTAGATCTCAAAAACCAAACCTCTAAAACTTTTAGGAGTTGATTTTTTTCTCCATTTTACTAATGCAATATACTCTTTTAGTCATTTACCAGCCCATAGAACCCTTTCGAATTTTTTTTGAAATGCCCTTATAACACTTTTGGGTAATCTTATCAAGGTCATCAAGTAAAGTAGAATGACTTCTAAAATTTCTTTAACCAAAAAACAACTACCACCACGGGACAACCATCGATCGCACTATAGGGAAAGTTTATCCTCCATCTTCTTAATCATCCACTTCCTATCTATAATCCTATATCGATTGGGCTTAAGAAATAAAAGAAAATATTTAAGACCTTCTTCCAAAACCTAGAAAATGTAAGGAAAGGTTCATTTAAGGGACTTTATTCTTCCCTAATCAATGTCTGGACTAAAGAAATGGATTATCATTACATACCATGATACATGATGCAGGATAGAACAAATTTAAAATTCGTTTCATTTATCTCTATTTCCAAATCACAACTAGACAAAACAAAAGTACATCATCTACAAACAATTGATGAGTAATCAAGAACTGTGAAAAAAAGTTGTACATTTAATTTCTCCTCTATCCGCATACCTTGAAATAAGTAAAATGAGACCTTCTATCCATACAATGAATAATAATGGTGATAATGGGAACCCCCCCCTTACTCCTCTTGAAGTCGGGAATAAATGAGAGGGAATTCCATTGACTGGGACTGAAAAATTCATTATATAGACACAATTCATAATCCATTGCATTAGATTAAAATACAATACTATTTGAATGATAATAAGTCTTAAGAAAGACCAATAATTTTTTTCATGTGCCTTCTTTAAATCTGTGATGAGAAAAACTATAGGAATCTTCTTGGTTTTTATGGAATGAATAACCTAATGAGGCACCCATAAGGCATTATGAATATATCTGTTTGAGATAAACCCAGACTGATTACTAGAAATATGTTTAGACAATCACTCCTTGATTATGACTACAATTACCTTTGCAATCATCTTGTCGATTGCATTTCTGAGAGACATGGGCCGATGATTTAAGCTTTGCTCTCTTTGGAGATGAAGTTAAGAAAATAGAGTTGAAACTGTAAGGAATATAACCCTTCTTTCTCGACTTCCCACCACTTTAAGAATGTGCTCTCACAATAAATAAAACAAGTGAAAATAAAAATGCACATTCGACCCATTTGGCCCTAGACTTTTGCCCTTTTGCATCTTACTTATTAACTTATGAGTCTCTTTGAGGTCGATTTTCCTATCAATTCACTCAAAATCACTTCGACAAAAGTACCTATGGAAGAGTTTGGTTACTTCTATCTATTCTCTTATATTAAAATCTCTAGGATCATGAAATAAATTTGAAAAATATCTCTCCTTCTGCCAAAACTATTTCTTGTTTTTGGATTAAAGATCCATCTCTCCTTGTGATCTCCTAAACATGATTGATAGTTCTTCCATGTTTTACATATATGTGAAAAAATTTAGTGCTCCTGTCTCCTTTGGATAGCCACATAACCCTACACATTAGGTGCAATTTAAGTTAATCCAAAACCAAAATGTTTTTCTTTTTGTTTTCTAACTCCAAAATGCAATCATTTCCAAATTCTAAGAGAACCCCATGTTAATTTATATTTAGGATATTTCTATATTTTTATCCAACTCTCTAGGAAATTAGCTATTTTGATAATGTTTACGCTTAGACCATTGAGAAATAGCCAATTTTAGTTTTTAGTTTTTATTTTTCTCATAAACATATCCATAAAAGGCTAAGAAAGAAACACCTCTAAATGTGACCAATTTTCTCTTAATAACTTATCAAAACCATCCATTTCTAACCATCCTCTATTAAATTTTAAATGGATTAATTTTCTTAATCTGCGGTTCTCAATTTGGAAAATGATTGGACGATGATTTGATAGATAATTGTTATACAACCATTACTACCTTATATTGTTAGCTCAACTTCTTACTCAGTTTCAAAATCCTCATTATGTTATAAGATATTTAGAAAAATGGCATCTTTATCTTTGATTACACATTTAAAAAATATTTTGGAATTTAAGGGATACGTGAGGTTAATCCATTAACCATCAAATTCTAAGATATTCCTAAAATCTAAAGTCAAAATAAATTTAGCACTAAAAAAATTAGATGGGTCGATTCCTACAACGTCAATGGTAACTACAAGAATTGCATCCTCGGTGGTGTATTGTGGTGTATCGTGGAAAACAATTCACAATGAACGTTTTAAACATGTGTTATGAAAATGTTTACGTTGTCCGTTGCTCGTCTTTATGGACAAACTATAACTAAGCTTACACAGTTCCGATGTGACATTCGAAAGCTGATATTTAATTTTTTAAAATTTACTTTAATATATGTTAAAATTCATAAACACAAAAATAAAACTAATTGAAAATATTAAAATTTATAAACACAGCAAAATGAAACTAATTGAAGACTTATTGGGCATTTCATTTAGATTTAACATTGGGAAACAGCATTCTAGAATTATCATCCACTAATTAGTTGACATCCTAGAATAACCACAATTGAAAATATATATATTTGTAACAACAACCCTGAAAACTTTCTTTTGAAAAATATAAAATGATAACTAATATTATGTTTTAACAAAATATCGTTTCCTCCCTCATCACCCACTTGGCATTGTTAAGGGGATAGAGGAAAATTTAACAAAATATCGTTTCCTCCCTCATCACCCACTTGGCATTGTTAAGGGGATAGAGGAAAATTTATCAAGCATTATTAGACTGCATCTTATAGCAAAGTAGATTACCTTAGAAAATATAGGCAAAAAGTAAAAATAAATGACAAATCCAAATGCACTCAAAATAGCACCTACGTATCTGCATGTGCCATTAATAATGTGGTCTTTGGCTCCCACATAAGTCAACAAAGTTTTTTTTCGTACCTGTCCTTTGGCATACGAGTCTTTAAAATAAATATCGTGCAAATATTTCTTCAAAACAGATACCACGCAAGGAATAGAATCGAGAGTGCTCCACCTCATATCTGGATTAAATGGATTAATATAGACAACGAGGAGGAAAAACTGAAAATTCGATGATTATGTTCATCTTTCTCTGTCTTTAGGATTTTTTTGAATTTTTCTCATTCTATTTTCCTATCTATTTTTTCTAGAAGTTGTTAGGGATTTGTTGCAATCACAAGTTTGAGTTCTGAACTCCATATTGTCCAAGTGCTCTAGGGGTAAAGCTGAGTTTAAACAATCAATATTTGACCAAAAGAAAACTCACTTCGCCAAAAACTTCAAAACATCTAATCGTTAGACAACACAATTCTACTCAAATATGGTATGATTAGAGAAGATAAGGTCAGGTTTATATAAAAGCTCATCTTGTCATTTATCACATATATTTGTTATTTACAAGTATAGGATGTAAAGAGTAGGTCATGTCTGAATACAAATAGATAGTCATGTCCATAACACCTCTTTTGATTGGTTAGAAGTTCATATTCCTCACATGTAAGGAAACATGTAAACAACCCAAGACCTAGAGGACGACCAACTGCTGGTCCTTCCCCCTTAAGGACCACTAGCTAGCTGGTAATTCTAGTTTGCCTAGTTTTGAAATTAAAAAAGTGTTTATGATTTATGTTTTGAAAGGAAGAGAAGTGTATAAGTAGAAAATAAAGTAGATTTTTTTAGTGTATTTCTAAAATTGTTATATTTAAAATGAATCAATAAGAAAATGAACAAAGAACATCATTATTAACTTAAGGTAATCAAATGTATTCAAATATTTGACATATATAATGTTTAGGATTTTTCCTACTTTAAAATTTTCCATTAAATTTTTTCTAGTACCTTATAGAATATGAATATGAATTTAAATTCTAATTTAATAACTATGTTCCCAAGCAAGTCAAGGTGTAATTTGTTGTTCACTATGACCATAAAAACTTCCACACATGCATTATTTTACTGCCCGATTTGTGTGTTTGAAACATGTAATGCACCGATGCCTATTTACTTATTTGACTTACACAATAATTGTTGAACTTATGTGAATTGTAGATTTCAGGAATAATTTGGAATCTAATAAGCAATCTACCTCTCTGTTGACCATCATATTCCAAGCTATTCTCTGAATTTGCAATCTACATAAGGATGCCCCGTAATAACTACTTCATATGCCCCGTAATAACTACTTCATATGCTCCAAGAATTTGGTATATGAAGTTAATTTCATTGTATATTTTGGAATATTTTTAAAATGCTCATAAATTCTACTTTACTACTTCTTAAAGAGTTGGAAGGTGTGTTCATATTTGAGTATGACATGTGGGACATATACCTATCATGGATGCCTGAAACTAATAAGAATTGAGATGCAAAGAAAGGGGACTTACAATAAAATAAAAAATGAAAATGAAGTGAACAAGCTCTTCTCATATTTCAGTAACAACTAAATAGATTACATAGGAGACAAGGGAAAATCAATAATAAATAAATAGAGTAAGACTCAACTAGAACCCAACTAAACTAAAACTAACTAAACTAAACTAAACTAAATTAACTATGATAGGTAGCAGAAAAGCAAGACATAGTTAGATTAATGCTCACAACACCCCCTCATAATCTCAATTGTTATAATTATTGGTACTTACAATTCCCATGTGCTCTCTTTGAAATTCAAATATAGTTTTTCCTAACATTTTTGTAAAAATGTGTGCAAGTTGTTCTCATGATCCACACAAAGAAAGAAATATATCTCCACTATTGTCATTCTATATAAAGTGAAATCATAACTCAATGTGTTTTCTCTTTTTCTGAAACACATGATTTTTCGATAAGGCAATGGTGACATTCTTATCCAAAAGAATTGGAGTTTCATCCTTTCCAACATTTGAAATATCGTTCAGTAGTCTTATCATCCATATCTCTTGACAAATTGCAGAAGCTACAACTACATACTCTGCCTCTGCAAAATATATTGAAACAATGGGTCATTTCTTGGACGTTCATGAGATCATACATGTTTCCAAGTGGAAAGTGTACCATGTTGTGGTTTTCTGATCATCAAGTGCCTGCATAGTCTCTATCTATGTATCTTTATAGTGATAAATCATCAAAATTATTGTAGAATAAGCCACAATTTAGTGTCCATGCAACATATGTTAAGTTTCATTTTACAAATTTACATTCATAATTCTTGGGTGATTCCATAAATTTGGAAAAAAAAATAGTTGCAAACATGATATCTAGTCTATTTGTAGTTAGATACAAGAGACTACCAACTAGGATTTTGTACAAAGTAGAACCAATTTATGGCCCTTCATCTTGTTTTCTTATCTTGGTGCCTAGAACGATTGGAGTGTCAACTAGTTTGCAATTGATCATTTGAAACTTGTATAGGATGTTAATGGCATATTTTTGTTGAAAGACAAAAGCACCATTTGCAAATTACTGAATTTCAATTCCCAAAAAATACTTCATGAGGCCAATATCAATAATTTCAAATATCGTTTGCATGAAAAATTTAAATTCTTCTAAAATTAGATTACATATATAGATAAAATCATCGACATAAAGAAAACAATAAGAATTATACCTTTATTATTTTCTTTCGTATAAAGGGTTGGCTCATGGTTGCTTCTGTGGAATCCACTTTTGATGAGGCAAGAGTCAATTTGAGTGTACCAAGCTCGGGGAGCTTGTTTCAAGCCATATAAGGTTTTCTTTAACTTACGTACTTTATGTTATTGTCTTGGAACTTCAAAAATAAGTGGTTGATCCATATAAACCTTTTTAATATGCCATTAAAAAATTAGATTTGATTTCCAATTGAAAAACTTGCCATTTATTTTGAGTTGCAGTGGCTAGAATAGTTCTAACTATATCTAACTTGATATTGGAGTAAAGGTTTCACCATAGTCTATGTGAAATTGTTGAGATACTACTTCGAAAACTATTCCTATCTTATGTTTCTTAATTTTTCCATTTTCATTCAATTTTGTCATGTAGACCCATTTGACACCAATGATGGTTTTATCTTTTGGGAGATCAACCAATTCCCAAGTTTTTTTCTTCTCTATGGATGTGATTTCTAGATTTATTGCATCAAACCAATGTTTCTCTTTCACTAACTTGTCAAAGTCGGTACGCTGATAGGAAAGAAAGTTGGAAATATTTCCCTTCTCAAAATCATGTCATTGCCCATATATATCCTTGATCCTTCTAGTTTTCTGATTATCTTCTGAAGATGGTGGTTTATTTCTGGAAGAAGTGCCATTTTTAGAGAGGGGTGGATCTTTTTGTACGTGCAATTTTGGAAGCCTTGGTGGATGAAAATATTGATTTGACGATTTAGCGATATGCTCACACCGAAATTTCTTTTCAAAGAACTTAACATCTTTTCTTAGAATAAATTTCTTTGTGAGCATATTTTAGGGTTTGTAGGATTTTGATTGTTCATTGTAGCCTACAAAGATGTATCTTTCACTTTTGTTGTCAAGTTTATTTCACAACTTCTCAGGAAAATATGCAAATACTACACAACCAAATATTCCAAAGTGAGAGATATTTACCTTCTTTCCATCCCAAGCCTCTTGAGGTATTGTTTATTTAACATTATTTATTAGAGATCGATTGAGAACATATATTACAGTAGCAACAAATTCAGCCCAATACCCATTGGAAAAAATCCTTTCGTGAAGCATGCATCTTCCCATACTCATGATTGATCAATTTTTTCATTCTGTTACTCCATTATGTTATGGAGTGTATTTGGTTGTCCTCTACATAATGATGTCTTGTTGTTGATAAAATGTTGTGAAATCTATAAAACAGTGTTATCCTCCTCTCTCTTATTTTCCACTTTTCTTTACTACTTTTGCTTTGAATGTTATTCAACCAAATCACCAAATAGAAGAAAATATATATCAAAGACTTAAAAATTAGCCTCTTCGAGGGGGAACCTCCTTTACATTGTATAAATGGACAATTCTTGGATGATACAAATGACAAGGGCTCCTTAGTGTATATATGAGTCGAATGGGTCACAGTATAATTAGAGCCTACATAACAATAATAATATAAGGGCACCAAAATAACAATAGTGGGCTTCTATGGCTCAAAAAAATAAAAAAATGGGGGCTACATGGGCACACAAACAATAATAAGAGGCTTATACTAATAATAACAATAAGCGGGATACACTAGTATTATAGGAACCTAACATGCCCATCTCCTTTAAAAAAAGGGGTGTATTCAATGCTTGAGTAGCTCTCGATGCTTTTTTATAAAATTCTCATCCTTCCATGTGGAATATTTAGCAGATGACTTCTTCCAATTAATGAGATACTCTAAAATTGATCACTTCCATAGCTATTAGGTCCTTATTTTAGTGACTTCTTTAGGCTCCAATATGATTTTTCCTTCCTCATCATGTTTTGGCAATATTTTTTGAACTCGGATATTGTCACTAATAATGTTCTTTAACCAAGAAACATGCAAAACTAGGTGTATTTAGGACGATGCAAGAAACTCCAATTTGTATGCCATAGTACTGATTTTTTTCAACACCTTGTAAGGACCATAGTACTTGGGTGATAATTTATTTTCTCATAGCTTGCTTGAGGGACAATTGTTTGTATGGTTGTAGTTGTAAAAATTCCAAGTCTCCCACATCAAAACTTCTTTCACTGCGATGTTGGTCTGCCTATTGTTCCATTCAATTCCGTGTCATACTAAGCTTATCCTTTAACAGTTGGAGAAATTTTTGTTGATGCTAAATGTGATCTTACACTTCTTGAACCTTATAGCTTTCTCTTAAAGATGATTTGATGGATGTTTGATGATATCGATAAAGTTCCATAAATGGGGTCATTTTTGTTGAAGCATGGAAGAAAGTGTTATACCATTATTCAGCCAAAGGTGGTTTCTTGACCCTTTATGTTTATTTTTCATATACAAAAAAATGAAGACATCCTTCCAAACATTCGTTCACTATCCCATTTTTCCCATAAAATTGAGGATGATATGATTAGATATGAGCTAATTGAGTACCAAGACAAGAAAATATTTACATCCAAAAATTTCCAGTGAAGATGGGATCTTTGCCACTTACAATAATCTTTGGGTTTTCATGTAGCTTTTGAATTGCTTCCATAAATGTAGTAGCAACTATATTGGCTTTAAAAGGATGTGATCATGCATAAAGTGTGCATACTTGGTAAGTATATTAATTACCACCATGATTACACTCTTTGCTTTAGACTTGGGAACCCGCGTGATAAAATCCATTAAGATCTCTAGGGAAAATTTTAGTGGAATGTTTTCACAAACGTGCTATTTTCTGGACATTCCAAAAAAAAATTATCTACCAATTTGGTTAAAAATTCATCTATATTTTACATATATATGAATAAATTGAAGACATTTTCCAAAAAATTACCAATTCTAATAGTAAATTACATTTTTTTTAATGAATATTCGCCTACATTCTGTTAGGTTCCTATACCAATAGGTTTCTTCTTTCATGATTGACAGTGGAAGGGCTAAATATGTTCATCATTGCAGGCTGCAAAGGTTGTTGGAAATAATACTGAGAGGGGGGGGGGGGGGAATCAGTATTATCTCATTAATAAAACTTTTTCATTTCCATAACCAGATTCATATATGCTACTTCCACAACTTCTTATGATTAAGTTAATTGATCTTCAATGAGTGCATTAGAACATTATCAACCATATTATCAGTTAACAGATGCAGTAACATAGAATAGATCATCACACATAAGGCACACACATGAACACCATGATATAAGGTGGAAACCCAATGCGGGAGAAAACCACCTGCTGCAAGTCATCTCAATCTTCTTCTTAATAAGAAAATCCTTTTACAATATTTTGTACTGGTGCAGCCTTATACAAGTACGGGAGCTACAACCCCTTTGCTCTTGTACTAGCCGATCCATTTACTAGTACGCAGGCTACTACCTGCTAGAATGCTCCAAAGATTTCCTTTAGCTCTTGTACTAGCTTAGATACTAGTACGTAGGTGCTGACCTACAATCTTCTCTCCTCCAGGTACCACGTTTCATCAATTTTCATACTGGATACACTGAAGCACAACACATAATCTGAAAGTGCCACATTTCATCCAATTTTCATATTGGACCCAATAACAACATTGAAGCTCATAATCAACCAACCTTCTGAATTACCCAAGCACTAGATCAATACATATACAAGTGAGTCATCAACCAGATCTAGTCAATCGGATCACATAAAGATGAGCTATTAAGAACCTGATCCATCAATGTACAAACAATTAATCAATCACCTCTCAGACTTCTGTTATCAGAACATGATATCAGACATCAGACATTTCTTCAAAACTCAGATCACAACAATGATAAACATGTACAGCTAAATAGACTTCAAGAGAAGTACGCAGCTTCACCCATATAACAGCTGCGTATAAGTACGCACTGTATCCAACTGCTTCCCTGCGTACGTGTGCACTGTGCCTCACAGACTTCCTGCGTACGTGCACTCTGTGTCCAATGAACTGCCTGCGCCCTTCCGCATCTGCAGTGCTTCTGGTCCTGCGTATCTGCGCACCTGAAATGCTTCTGTGCCTGCGTATCTCCGCACTTTTCTTTCACTGGACCTGCGTACCTCTGGATATAGATAATTTCGAGACTTCAAGAATAACCCAGACTGTTAGATCTATAGATCTAAACATGCGCTGAGGAGATATCATCCCATTAGGAGATCCGATTTGTAGTTCTCATGTTTCTCCTTGATTTAGATCTAGCTATCTCTCATAACCCATCACTAGAATTTCAGATCTAGCTTCTTAAGGTATTCAACCCAAGCATGTGTATAAGCCAAATGATCTCCTTTGCTTTATATAGGCAAGCTCCTCCTCAAATCATGGATCATGGGGCTCAATAATAATAATAAAATAAGACAATACCACGGGCCAAAACCATAATAACACAATACCGTCGGCTAAATACCATGAGAAACCCCACGTGTGGGCGCTTTACTGCCTTGAAGTGTGTGCACTGGGGGTACGCACCCAATGAATGGGTAACCTGCGGGTATGTACGCACTTTATATAAGACATGCCTGCGTGTACGCACCTATTGTACGGTGTGCCTGCGTACTCCTTATTTTCTTCAATATTTGAGAGCTGATCATCAATCTCTGCTACTGTCCTGTTGTACAGTGATCCATCACCTGAATGGGTTTCCATCAAGGACAACACTTTAGCCATAATGCCAACAATCTCCCTTGGACTTGATGGCAAGCTTACTTGTGAACTGCCTTCTAATCCTTTTTGCTGTCCGGTAACCCATGCCTCTGTTACATCTGTTTTTTTCTGTTAGATTCATCTGAATGTATACAAGTGAGATGATCTTCTATGAGAGGGTTGCCATCAAGTACAACACATGCATCATAATGCCAACAATCTCCCCCTTTGGACTTGATGGCAACAACACCGAATCACTCTCCCCCTTTGACATCAAGGGCAAAGGGTTATGCTCCCCCTAAGAACATGCTTTCCTTGACTATAAACCAGATCTGCTAAAGTCTTTTGAATGAACTCCCCCTTTGTATATGCCATGGTGCTCCAATCTGATAATGCTCTTTCTGAGGACAAGCTGAGATGTCTGCTCTGCTATATAGTGTTGTTCACACTCAAGCTCCCTCTGACTGTAAGAAAGGTCTGCAAAAGATGTTCTACAAGAAGAACATGACTCTATATATCATAAATGACCTTCCTATCACCAAAAGACTCAATACATACATCCATCACCCATCATAATGGTGATACACCAAAAAGTTTACATATGATAACATCATTCATCCCAGGCATAGTGGGGAAACCAACATAGGTCGTTACATGACCTGAAGAGATGACTACAGTAGAGACACACTATTACATCATGAGAAAAGACCAATCTCCTAAGATAAATATCAGCAACAAATCAGCAGCTTGCATGAATCTTCAATGTATGTCCTCATCAACTCATCCTTTTGCATAGAATATAGAATCATTCTATCATATGTGAAAAACACCACAGCCATCCAGATCTGCATGGACCAAGTATCATCAATAGGGAAGATCTGCATCAATCAACATATGCACGAAGCAACCTATCATCATATAGGTAAGAACTCATCATCATCATGTCTTCAACAATGCAACTTTGAATAATTATCCCTGTATCAACTGACAATCCTCATCCATTTGTGCCAAGAATAGCCTGCAATATGTGATCTTTATGCATATGGCGACAACAGCATATGAGAGACTCATCATCCAGAGAATTCAGGCAATGTACTTCTTCTTATCCTTACGAAGATCACCATGTAAGCACCATTAGATAATCAACCACAAATCTGATCTAAGTATCAACTATGTAACCCCAAGAATCATCTGAACAACTCATAACCATAGCAATAAGCATCATCACCAAGGACCATAATGCCAACAATGCATTGAGAACATATGCTCCCCCTAAACTGGTGCCATCTGTCAGATTTGATCATGCATATCAATAAGAAGAGTCAGCCAATAGATGCCTTAAGACAGGTACGTCGTTTTTATTCATCTGTCCTGCGTAGCCACGCACCTCATCTTCTTCTCCCCTGTGCACACCCGCAGAGATCATTCTTCTGTACTGCGTACATACACAGACAATCTTCAACTACAGTGCGTACCCACGCACCTGTGCCATCAGTAGACCGCGTACCTCACGCACCTTTTCTTCCATCGCGCCGCGTACTTCTATGTAAGTCTGCAGGGTATCCTCCTATCGCGTTGCGTACCTCTGATCTTGCTACGCACTTGTTCTTCAGTTACTCTGCGTACTTCTGCATGTGTTCTTTTGCTAAGCCACGTATCTCCGCATAGGGACTGTGCCTTTGCTTGCGTACCTCCGCTCCGGGTCTTATACTCTACTGCGTACGCCCGCACTTTCACTGTGTATCACCTGCGTACTTCTGTTTAGGGCCGAATAACAGTCCTCCTTTGTGCCACTGACAGTCAGATTTCAGATCTGATCTTGTGCTCAAGAAATCATACTTCATAGATCTATTTCATTTTCCCTACTTCCTTTCTTCAAACAATCATATACGCGATTGTGTAGTATCCAACTCGCGTATATACGCGATTTCCCTTTATGGAGTTTGCATATGAGATTCAGGACACTGAAGTTTTGTACTTTAAGCTCCCTCTGATTCTGGTATGTCTGTACGTTGTGCTGTGTTGCCTTTTTCTGACTGTACTTCCTTTTTCATCCATATCTTCAAGTGTGATGATGTCATTTTCTCCTTTTGATATGGTGCCCACACTTTGTTCCTGCATTCCTTAGCTATATGTCCAAGCTTGTTACATGCATAACATCTTACATGTTTCATATTCCTCCTGTAACAATCAGTA
>APFE031324223.1:0-10853 GCA_000404065.3 Pinus taeda | reverse complement strand
CTGGGCAGCTAAGCAATGACTAGAGGAGTCAATTCAACAGATTGGGTGAGATGGCATCACATGGGCTCAGAGATCAGGATAGCTTGGAAGGAGCTTCCAACTATGTCATATGGAATACCATAATCTTAGTTGTTCTAGAGGAGTACGATCTCGAAGACTATGTCAAGAGTGTTGTGGTTGTTCCCGCTGATAATGATTAGAAGAAGAAGTACAAGGTTGAGCAGGGGAAGGTGAAGAGTTTCATACCTGATGGTGTTCGAGGTCATGGAGTCTCACACATGCATGGTAAAGATATAGCCTGGGAGATGTGGGAAGTTTTGTCTTCACTATATCAAGGCTCTTCCGAACAACGTAAGATGTACCTAGAACAAAAGTTGCAATGGACATTAATGTAGAAGGGAGAAGGGGTTAACTCCTATCTTCAATTTTTTTAGGACACCAGAGACTAGCTTGCTGCAGTGGGGTCTACTCCTCAGTATACTGCGATGGTAAGGACAACCCTAAATGGAGTCTCAGATGGATGGACAGTCTTCTTCCAAAGCATATTGGGTAGGGAAAGAATAACTTCATGGGAGGAGATGTGGGAAGCCCTTCAACATGAGGAATTAAGGAGGGACCTAGTAAAGGTCAACCTTAATGGCAGCAGTGGGAGTGGCATGAAGACCAAGGAGGAGGAGGAGGAGAACGCAACTCTAGCATCAAAGGGACAACAGAAGCATAAGCGAAAGAAGGACATTTCAAAGGTGAAATGTCTTAGATGTGGTGAGATGGGCCACTTTTCATCCCAATGTCCTTTGAATCAAAAGGATAAGGATGAGAAACATGATCCTAAGGCTACTCCAACAAAAATTGACAAAGATGAGTTTACCATGAGTGCCCAGGCATCTCCAGGAGGGAAATGGGGCGATATTGAGCTGTAGTCAGGAGGACTACATGTGGGAAAGATCCTTAAGGAGTCCACCTCTTAGATCAATTCCTTGCTATGGGAGCCTAAGATTCAGCAATAGCGAGATGGGTTTGGTGTCAGATGATGCAGTGGATTGTTTGGAGAGATAGATATAATAGCCTGAGACCAGGAGCTGATCAGCGCAGAGAAAGGTTGGAAGCAGTGTAGATGGCATAGTGCAGGAGTCAACAACAACACAGAAGATTCAGAGGGTTGGAGACTAGAGCCGTCAGATTCCAACATTCATGCTATTATGTTGAACATAATTAAATTTAGTTAATTTTGGATGGTTTTCAGTTTCTTCTCTCAGCAACTGAGTTGCAGTATGAATGCAGTGTTAGCAGCATAGCAGATGCAACATAGAAGATGCAACATTTGAGAGGGAGTTGTAATATAGATGCAGTAGTGGCAGTGGCAGTGTCATGGGCAGCAGTACAGTAGCAACAACATCACAATGTTGGTGAAAGAAACATTACGAAAAGGAGGTGCTTCAGAGATAGAGCAACATGCAATTGGACATCGTTTCTAGAGCACTTTCCTCGCTAAGAGGGAGTGTTAGTTTTTGGTAGCATCAGAAGTGTTCTAGACTTGAAAATTGGTGGAGAGGCTAAGGAAAATGAGTTCTAAATAACCTAGAAATTGTTTGGTAAAATTCCACCGAGATTGTATTTTATCAAAATAATTAATATTTTTAATGGGGTTCCTAAGTCTAAACTTAAAAAAATTAAAATATTAAGGGGTATTAATCGAAGTATGGGTGAGAATGATTTAGAAGGCAGATCAAGTCAAGTTTTAATCTTAGCCATTGCTAAGAGACTTAATCTCGGTTGTTGAAGTCTCAACGAGAAAAGTATAATAAGGAGGCTTGGGGTTCATTTAGAAACACACGGAGAGAACAAATTGATCTGGAGTTTGATTTCTCGGGCTAGGAAGCTGAGAATTCGACCTGAGCAATCAGTTGTAGCAGAGGGGCAGGGATAGTTCAACAATACTAACAGAGAGGCAGAGAGAAGATACTAAAGGAAGAAAAGCAGTTAAGAGGACTGAAGTTGGGCCAATCTGGGCCCATGTAGGCCTGACGCAGAGCCAGAAGGGCCAGCGTAGAAGCAGAAGTTTCCCTCCACGCAGAAAATCGGAATTGTCAGAACAACTGGGAAGGTTGGCGCAGTAGGCAGAAGAGACATTGCAAAGCTGATGTAGAGCATGTAAGGTTAACGCAGGGCCTACACAGGACTAATGCAGAAGTAGTCGAGGTTAGCCATTTTTGTTGCCAGATCAAATGGAATATGCTAGGTGAAGTGAGGAAAAACTCAATCAGTTTTTTTTCCATTGTAGTTTCTATATCACTAGATTGCTGGGAGGGCATCCAACATTTGTATTCAGAATTACTACTTAATAATATAAAACCCTCAGAGTTGTTGCACCAATTTTCCTGCATTGGGTTTTTCCTGGGACTATTTTGTCCAAAAATAACTGTGTCTTATGTATCTTGTTCTTTGCTCAGTTTTTTGTTTTTAAAGTAGTTTAGGCTGCAGAAGTAATTTTCTTCAGTATTCAGAGAATAACTTGATAATGTCTATTAAAATCAAGTAGGTGAATTAGATTCAGTTTTGCTGCAGTAGGGGTTCCTTGGAGTAGGAATTTTCACAATCACTGCAACCATCAGTGAGCCTTGCACAAGCACATTAGTAAACTTGGCATATGACCTCTAGAACTAGTGGAATTGATAACCCATTGGAATCGCCATATAAACAAAATGGAGCTGCCAGGTGAAGGAATTACAAACAATATCAAATGCCTACTCCTTGTTCACCAGCAAAGAGTAGATATAGTCTTGATTGATCTCTCGGGAAAGATTTATTCATTAATTCACTCCCTGACAATGGCGTAAAATGTTTTATCTTTTTCTCGAACGAAGTTCTTGGCTACAAAACTGCGTCAAGAAACCAACATGTCCAAACTTTAGGTACAAGTTGGACCTCAAACTAGAGGGGGCTCCCTCAAGTGTTATGAGGCTTTTTTTAACGTTGTTCACTGTAACTGGACAAGAGCATATGAAGCACAATGGCCATACCTATGATTTGTAGTTGTGGTTGTTGATTAATATCTAATATTTGCCTAGAAATAAAGCCCTCTCTTTTTGAAACTTGATCTAAGTGCCAACATACTATTCCGACAGAATAACATAGCTCAATGGTGTGAGTGACCCAATATTCAATGCCACTACTCACTGATGTCTTGACTCTACACCTTCTCTACTTTAGTGCTCAAAGCAACACAATCTTCTACATCCAATTTGTAGAGGTTCTTCACCCAAACCTTGATCCGCTTCTCCTGTCTTGAGGTTATATGATGTAGGAAATCCTTTCCCTTGCTAAATATAACATCGTAGCCACGGTCCTCCAATATGGAAACTGAAACCAAATTCTTCTTCAAACCCGGAACATACATGACATCTTTTAATGTGAGAGGAGTCCCAGACTCCCTCTGAAAGGTAACAGTACTGATGTCGGTCGCACTATACCTCCCATCATCTCCCATCTCGATGTGCATATGGAGGTCCTTCTTCTCCAAGTCATTGAAGAACTCTTTGTTTCCGGTCATATGGAATGAGGCTCCACTATCTAGGTACCACATACTATCCATCACTGATGTCAGCATGCAAGTGATGAGGGTGAAATCCAGTTCAAATTATGAAGCAAGAGCTTCACCTTCCGCTCCTCCTGAGGGCTTCTTACCGGCCTTCTTGTGCGGACACTTTCTGGCATAGTGTCCCAACTGATGACAGTGAAAACATTTAATATTCGACATGTGCTTCTTCTTGCCGCCCTGATTGGAATCTGATTTGGAATGGGATGGATCCCCCCTTCCCTTTCTTTATCTTTCCAGCTAAGGAAAGTTTTATTAGAAACTAAATATTCTAATATTTCATTTTATTAGAGGAAAGTTTTATTAGAAACTAAATATTTGATTTTATCATAGGAAAGTTTTCTTAGTGTGTTTGAGTTTTAGCATTGTCAAAAGGTCAAAGGGTTAGAGTGTTTAGATCTTAATTTTTCTCTAAACATTTCCAAAAATAAGGAATGAATTTCTATTTTAATTATAAATTATGGATAAAAAATATAATACTTTTCATTCTAATTATAAACTAAGCTTGTTTATTACCATAAATGAATTTCTATTTTAATTATAAATTATGGATAAAAAATATAATACTTTTCATTCTAATTATAAACTAAGCTTGTTTATTACCATAAATATTACAAGAAATAACTATTATTAAACCAAAACTATTAATTAATGGAAGAATACAAAAACACATACCATTATTAAATATCCAAACCAAAAAAACTAAAATAAATAACTAAAACAGTACTTTTGGCCTAAATTAGGTTTTACTTTGTCTTATTATCTTAATAAAATAAAATAAAAATGTAAATGTGCTCATTTATGTGTTTTCTTAAGAAAATATATTTTTTTAAATAGGATTATGCATATTTTTTAAAAAGTTGTATTATCATTTCTATAATAAAACTTTTATATATGATTTTTATTAATATTTTTTAATTTATTTAAATACAACATTTAAACTTATATAGCAATTTCCATAACGGCATGTGATAAAAAGAAAAGGTAATTCGTTACTTTTATTTAGTTAAAAAAAGGCATTTCGTCACCAAATGATAAGGAGAAAGATTTTGTATTAATTGGATGGACTTTCGTTTACTAGAGGCAAGGAGAAATATTTATGATTAATTTTAGAGACCCACATTTATTTATTTTAGGGTGGGTTAGATTTTTTATTAATTGGATAGACGTTTTACTTTCGTTTACTGAGTTGGGAAGGAGAAAGATATATGATTAATTTTATGGATTTATTTATTTATTTTAGGGTGTGTTAGATATTTTTCAATTTAGTTGGCCGTACATTGAAGTAATATTTACGTTAACGTTTTAAATAATATTGATTTTTAATTGATTTTTATGGAGTGCGGATTTTATGGAGTGCAAATGCCGTATTCCTTTCCCTCTTTTACGGTAAAAGTAAAACATCATCGTTCGATTTATTCAAACTTCAAATAGAAGAAAGCTTTAATTTGCCTTGCGCCATGGGTTATGCAACTAATGATAATTTTATTGAAATGTGATATTCTTTTCTTACTTCTTTGGAAAGGAAAATTAACCCACCGGAACATCTCGAAAAGATTCTTGCCATTCTTAATTCGAGTCTCTTCAAATACGAAGAAGGTGCGAGGAAATTGTTAGATAACTCCATTTATTGAATACGTGGACAAAGAAACAACACAGATATGTATTACCACAATATGGAAAAACTGCATTTTCTCATCTAAGCGATATGGATTTTCTGTTTTTCTGTGTGTATTACGACAATATGGGGGCTGCTGGTGTTCCACGAGATGTAGAAACTTTGGAAGTTTGGGCCGCCCAGATGAGAAGAAGGCGCATTGGAATAATGTTCAGGGGTCCTCTTCAATCTCATTTAAAATTGAACGGTTGAGCTGGTTGGGCGAACAGTCTTCAACGCCATCTAAAATTGGACGAATTGGACGTTTGAGCGAGTTGGGCGAAGAATCTTTAGGCGGTCGTCTTCAATCACCACATCTCGAAAAGATTCTTGCCATTCTTAATTCGAGTCTCTTCAATGCTGCAGCTATATATAGCATCTCCATTTTCTCATCAAAAACCATTCTTTCTGTCACGCAAGAGATGCAGATTACCATAATGCTTCTCCTCGCCACCCTTTCTTTCATTCTCTTTCTCAATCCTTTTGTCTTTTCGACACCCATCGCCCATTTCCCTCACCATCCTCCTCGTCTCACCAATGCTTCCGATCAACACGCTCTGTTTGCATTCAAGTCTGCAATCACATATGATCCCTACCAGTCCTTAACCACGTCTTGGATGTCAAATGTTTCATTCTGCCAGTGGACGGGCATCATATGCAGCAGGCGCAGGCAGAGAGTCGTTTCCCTCAATGTTTCGCACATGGGATTACAAGGTACAATCTCTCCCCTTCTCGCCAATCTCTCCTTTCTTACAGTACTCAGCCTTTACAACAACAGTTTCCACGGTCAGATTCCCTATCAATTGGGAACCCTCTCTCGCTTAAAGATGCTTCGCCTGTCTAGGAATCAACTTCAGGGTTCCATTCCGCCCACTCTGGCTAATTGTCGCAGTTTACGGAACTTGACTCTCTCCTATAACAACCTCACGGGAAACATTCCCCCACAACTATGCCTTCTCCCCATCCTAACAACCATGTACTTGGGAAATAACAGTTTGACGGGAACAATCCCGGGCTGTTTGGGAAACATATCCTCTTTGCAGTACTTATATTTGGGTAACAACCTTCACGGCAGTGTCCCTTCCGAATTGGGTATGCTAAGCCAGCTCATCGTTCTTAGTCTGTTTGGGAACCATCTCACGGGACGCATTCCGTCTTCGTTGTCCAACTGCACCAATCTTGAAGTATTGGATATAACTGCTAACCAATTAGTTGGCCACATTCCGTCGGATTTGTGTACCAAGAAGACCACCCAGTTAATGCATCTCTATCTGTCTGCTAATCAGCTAAGTGGCAGCGTTCCTTCATCCCTCTTCAATTGTACCAAGCTACAAGAGATTGAATTAGCAGTCAATCAGCTCAGCGGAATAGTGCCTATGGAGTTGGGTAAATTGACACATCTCCAGGTGCTTTACTTGGGCGGGAATTACTTTATTAGCGGCAACACCATGAGATGCCCCATTCTTACTGCTCTTAGTAACTGTTCTGATCTACAAGTTGTAGGCTTATCTGGGAATAACTTCACTGGGCAATTGCCGTTTTCTATAGGCCACCTCTCCACAAAACTCTACTCTTTAAACTTGGGTAGCAACGAATTAGCTGGAGAAATACCTCCGGCTATTGGAAATTTAAGTAGCCTAACATTCCTTAGTTTAGAAGGTAATTATTTGAAAGGGTCAATCCCATCTTCAGTTATTATGCTTCAGAAGTTGGAGAGATTATATATGGATTCCAATAACTTACAAGGAAACATTCCAATAGAAATTGGGCAACTAAAGAGGTTAGGTCTCTTATATCTTTCTGGAAATAATTTGTCTGGAAAAATCCCTGATTTTGTGGCCAACCTCCAGCCATTAAGATATTTAGATCTTAGTCATAACCAGTTATCAGGAGATATAAATGCAAATTTAGGGAAATGTGTGAACTTACTACTGCTAGATCTATCATACAACAAGTTTAGTGGGCACATACCTCAAGAGCTTGCAGGCCTTGCAAATTTAGCCTTCTATTTCAACTTGTCAAACAATTTATTAAGTGGCCATGTACCTCTAGAACTAGGAAAGTTCGATATGCTTCAAGCCATAGATATTTCGGCAAATCAAATAACTGGCTACATTCCAAGTATTGTCGGAAGCTGTAAAGAAGTAGCATATCTGAATCTTTCTTACAATGCACTTGAAGGTCCAATTCCAGTGTCAATCAGTGAACTTCTAAGTCTTCAAGACCTAGATCTCTCCTCCAACAATTTGTCGGGTGGAATACCTATATCACTAGCAAATCTCACAATGCTCCATCACTTGAATTTTTCTTTTAACAAGTTGTCAGGGGAAGTCCCTAAAGAAGGAGTTTTCAAAAATATTGGCGCCACAACATTTATGGGAAATCTTGGTCTATGTGGACCTTGGGTAAATCTACCACCGTGCTATGCTCATAAACATAAAAGTGTTTTGAATCTCAAAAGAGTTATCATACTGGTTGTTGTTGTAGCAATTGTTGTATTGTGTTTGTTTCTTGCAATATTGTGGAGAAAGAATTGTAGGAGAAATATTCAGAGAGAGACTGGTCCATCATTAAATGTGGGGCATCGAAGAATCTCCTACGCAGAGCTCGTCATTGCAACAAATGAATTTAGTGATGCAAACTTGTTAGGAATTGGTAGTTTGGAAAAGTGTACAAAGGGATTTTGAATGATGGCACAATGGTTGCTGTCAAGCTTCTCAATCTACAAAATGAAGAGGCTCAAAAGAGTTTTGATAGAGAATGCAAAGTTTTGGGTAGAGTTAGACATCGGAATTTGATTCGGGTCATAACTTGCTATTCAGATCTCCAAATCAAAGCTTTGATATTTCCATTAATGCCAAAAGGAAGCCTAGAAAAGTGGTTATATCCCGATGATGGAGAACAAAGTTGTTTGAATTTGATTCAAAGGTTGAATATAGCAATAGATATCGCCCAAGGCATGACATATCTCCATCATCATTGCTTTGTGCAAGTGATTCATTGTGATTTGAAACCCAACAATGTGTTGTTGGGTGAAGATATGACTGCATATTTAATAGACTTTGGCATTGCTACTATATGTTTTGCAAGTAATGAAGATGGAGCTCTCACTTCCACAAATGCACTCAAAGGATCTACCGGGTACATTCCTCCAGGTATTATTTAAACTATATCCCATATGAAGCAATCTTATGATTTTTTTATGTTTACTTAACATTTTCAATTAAATTAAAAAACTTAAGATGAGGATCTATGAATGCAGAATATGGAGTGGGAGGACAAGTTACAACCAAAGGTGATGTTTATAGCTATGGAATAGTGCTATTGGAAATGCTTACTAGAAAGAAGCCCACCCATGACATGTTTGTGGAAGGAATGAACTTGCAAAAATGGGTGGGTAGTAGTTTTCCAAGCCAAGTACAAGAAGTGGTGGACATGGGTCTGTTAACGAGGACCAGTAGATGCATTGAAGAAGATAAAGATCTCAATTGTCTCAGTGCACTGATAAATGTGGGTTTGCTTTGCACAAATGAATCTCCTCAAGGACGACCTACAATGATGGGCATTTTAGGCACATTGCAAAACATCAAAGACTCTTTTTTGAGCACTACTTCCATTCCCAAATTCCAATCAAATCTAACACATTTGTTGGGTAGTACAAGTGCTACTATCAACAACATTTGTGAAGGTCAAAGTTCTTCCACATCTTAGTCTATTGTAACAAAGTAGTGGTTATATGCTTCTTTGTACATAAATCTGTGTTCTTGATTGTATATAAATGTTTTATAATTGATTGCATGTAAATGTGAACAATACAGTTATATCTACTCATGAGTAGTGTTTTGTAAATGTGTTTATGATTATAATTTATTATTCTATCTTTAAAAAACAATTATATTTAGGCCGATAGGCCTTCCTTTGAAAGGGACTTTCGTCGTCCCTTTGGTTCTCAGGCTGACACCTAGTTTCGGGCGGGCATAACCGCAGAGTTCTGAAAGCACGGTCATACTCATTGTGCTGTTCTGCAGCTACTTAATTTTTAGTTGGCGTTTGAGAAATTAGTGACGTTTTCTTTGGAAGCTTATGCATTCATAAACCCAGTAGTAATGGCGCACTGTGTTCTCGAAAACCCCGGTCCACCCCGGTCCCTGTTTTGCGGTGCACCTCTGCTCTGCATCAACTGTTCTCCGCTTTCCGTGCTTCCATGATGATCAAAAGCTCCAGCTTAGAGTCTACACTACCTTATTACATCCAGGAACAAGATCTTGCAAAAGCTTCATACGTTCGCTGATCTTTTCTCTTCGCACCTGTCATTCAGAGGACAAACTTATAGCTCCTCTAATTTTCAGGTTTTCATCAACATATTGTATGACTCTGACAAATTTTACAGAGGCATACTCATCCCCCAAAAACTGATATGCTTTATCTTTTTTGCATCAGCCAATAACTAATGTTCTTTTCCCTTTCTCTGTAAGAACATGACTCTTAAGCAGTAAAATTAGAACAATGTTGTTTTAACATTTTGTAATCATCTATCCTTGTTTGATCTTTGAAAGGATTTCGATCTCTTGAACTATAGTTAGGAGCTGAGTTTTGAAACGGCCATTCAACGCTGGACTCAGCTAATTCTGTGCTCAAGGACTTGAATTGTATCTATGTTTTGAAAAAATATAAATACAGTTCTTCCTCATGATGAAATATGAAGGGAATTTACCCTCTCTGCAAGACTATGGCTATCAGTAGCTTGGCCTCTCCTTGCTCTCACATGGATGTAGTCTTTGGGTGGCTCTGAAGGCTTGGCACTTTGTGCATATTGTTTTGAATTCACTTCAGGCTTCCCACTGTGGATTCCTTGTTCTGCATCAGAGTTTGAATCATCTTTTTCCTTTTTAGCATCTGCACTTTTGAGACGTTTGCTTTTGGATTCATTCTGTAGGAGGAAAACAACAGATCTGTTAAGAGTGTTCTGCCATGAAAGCAGGCTAAAATACCTACAAAACTGCATGTCATACAAACCTATTTCACTTAATTTGACTCAAAAAAATGAGTTAATAAGGAAGTTGGGTTACTTTGACAGAAATTATCACCTTTGCTGTTATGTTATTTACGAATGTACTTATGCGCGCAGGTGCAAAAACAGAGTAATTAGTCCCACTTGAATATAATATTTAGAATTACAGATATAGAACTAGGGAAGCTAAATGAAATTGGGCTCAAGATAAATAAAATGTCATCAAATACTAGGATTCACAGGGAAGGCTAATTGGCTTTAGCATTCAGCGAATTTACTAGGATTCGCAGGGAAAGGCTAATTGGCTTTATCATTCAGCGAATTTTCTGTATTTCATCTTACAAACAAAAGGTCTTGTAAACCAATTTGGTATGTGGTTTAGCCATGATTTTAAAAATTGATTATTATTATTATTGATTACAAACTTCTAACTAAAAAACAAAAAAAATGGGTTCAAGATGAGAACATGACATCAGATACCAATGCCAATGCATGCAGAGGCATGCTAATTAGATTTAATCTCCACCTCGCACCCTCCTCCTGTCAGCAGAAGCTATCTAATTGGCTTTACCATTCAACCAACACCACCA
>APFE031324202.1:0-12665 GCA_000404065.3 Pinus taeda | reverse complement strand
AGTTTTCAATCTTTGTGTATAAAATGCTACGTGCATAACCTTTTGTGAAACCTTGTTGTTGTAGATATTTGTCAAGGCATTAATACCAAGCCCTTGGAGCTTGTTTCAGATGGTAGAGATCCTTTTTGAGCTTGCATACAATTTTTCCATCATTTCCAAGAACGAATCCTTTTGGCTATTCAATATAAACTTCTTCTTCTAAATCTCCATTAAGGAACGCTAATTTTACATCCATTTGATATACTTTGAATTTTTCGAAAACTAAGAAGAGAAATAAGCATTCTTATGGCTTCAAGTCTGGCAACAAGTGCAAAAGTTTCCTCAAAATCTATACCTTCTTGTTGAGCATACCCTTTACAAACAAGTCTGGCGTTGTTTCTAATAACTTCTCCATTTTCATTCAGCTTATTCTTAAATATCTGTTTTGTTCCTATAATATTTTTATCATGAGTTCTAGGAACTAATTCCCAAGTATCATTCTTTTCAATTTGGTCAAGCTCCTCATCCATGACCTTCATCCAACATTCATCTTTGTAGGCTTCATTTACATTTTAAGGTTTGGTGGAGGACAATAATGCTAGATAGCTTGAGGTCCCTATAGGAGTTCTTCTTGTCTGTATATAGCCCCCTTTTCTCCTAGAATTTGAGATTCTGGATGATTCTTATGAACATACCTTGATGGAGTCGTTTCCTTGTTTGTTGTATCTTCTTCTTCTAGGGCTTCATTTTTTTATTCTTTTATATCATTTTGATTTGATGTGGGAAAGCATTCCCCATCTTCCTCACTGTCATATTTCTCTGTTGACTTCATTTGCTTTGGATTTCTCCATGCTTCATCAACTACAACATCAATGATTTCAACAATTTTTTCAAGTCTTTTAGTATAAAATTTGTAACGTTTACTTCTGGAATAATAACCAAGAAGAATTTCTTCATCTACTCTAGGTTCAAATTTACCAAGTTTTTCATCAGTCCTTTTGATAAAAAATTTGCTTCCAAAAACTCGAAAGTGTTTTATAGTAGGGGGGTTACCACACTAAAGTTCATGTGGAGTTTGATTGCTAGTTACTCGAACATTTTCTTTGTTGAGAATAGTCATGGCAGCAAATGCAGCTTCATGCCAGAAGGTTGCAGGAGTTCCAGATTTGTCTAGCATAGCTCAAGCCATTTTTTGAACTGTTCTATTCATCCTTTCTACCACAACATTTTTCTAAGGAGTTCTTGTGGTGGATAATTTCCTTTTTATTCAATGTTCACAAAAGTAAATTAATTCATCTGATATGAATTCTCCCACTTGATTAGATCTGAGACATTTGATTCTTCGATCTTGTTCATTTTCAACTAAATCTTTGAAAGCTTTAAACTTTTCAAATGCTTCATCTTTATGTTTTAGAAGACCTATCCAACACGTCCTTGAAAAATCATCAATAAAAAAAATAAAGTATTCTTCTCCACCAGGTGACTTTTTCCTTGTTGGTCCACATAAATCAGTATGGATGAGTTCAAGAGGCTTACTTGCTCACCCTTCCTTTTTAATTAAGTGAACTATAGTTTCCTTACCAATTTGACATGGTTTGCATATGGTATTTTTTGGGATGTTGATATCTAGAAGACCACGAACTTCCTTGAGCCTGCATGCTTTTCTTATTTAAGAAAATATTAGATTTCCCAATCTTCTATGTCATGACCAGTTTTCATCTGTTTTTCTTAGATAACATTGTTGTTGTCCTCCTTTGAGTGTGTATAGGTTGTTTGGAGTTCTTGTACCTTTGATCATGGTATATCCTATATCAAATTCATGAATGCCACATCCATTTGATCGAAACACCACTTCATTTCCTTGATCACACATTTGAATGACACTCAATAGGTTATGCTTCAATCCATCTACATACATGACATTTCTAGCTTTAACCTTTTCTTTCAAGAAAACAAAACCTTTACCTTTAATGATAGTTGGAGTGTCATTTCCAAATGAAACATTCTTTTCCTTTTCTAAAGAATTATCTCAATGAAGTTTCCCTTTATCACCAGTCATGTGTTTGGAGCATCCACTGTCGATGTACCACTGATTTTCTTTTCCTTCTGCATACAAAGCTATCCTACATTTTTCTGATTGAGATTCCTTCCTTCACCATATATTGGGATTTAATGGCGTTTTCTACTTTTGAAATGTTGGTTGAATTTTTCTCCTGCATTCAGATTCTTCATGACCAAAGTTGTTATAAATCGAGCATTCTATTTCATTTTCAAGAGGAGAAATGTTATTATAGGAACTTTTCTTGATTCCTGTAGCGCTTCTTTGATTTTGTGCTTCTCTGGTCATGATGGTTTTGTGAGCAACACATTGAGCAGCCTTGTGTCCAAAGTTATGGCATGAAAAACGTTGCCCATTAAATAAGTTTCTATGATCATAGAATCTTTTGACATTGTTTACCTATTGGTTGTGGCTTCTACTGATATTCATCCTTGGAGTAAATTGAGTATGGTTTACCTAATGAGTAGTTTTAGGCCTTTGTTGATGATTGACTTCACTAGTCTTTGTTGCAGCAAGATAGCTTCTGGTGGAGGTTGACGACTTCTGTGATTGAGATGATTCTTCAGTATATTTAAGACCCGTCTTTATCAAAGGAGAACACTGAACTTTGATAATTTGATTTAAAGTTTTGATCCTTTAGCAAATCTAAGATTGAGAAATTTCGTCTTCTCAAGACCTTTTCTTAGACCCACAATTTCACATTCTAGATTTTCATTGTGCTTTTCTCTTTTAGCAAGTTGGTGTGTCAAAGTATCTATGATCATATTCTTTTCTCCTAAACAGATTTGGAGTTTAGTGATTTATTCAAGAAATTCTTCCTCTTCTAATGCATCTAGAAAACCATCATTTTCATAGGTCATGAGAAGTCCATAATCTTGTTCAATTTCATCTTCATCACTCTTAGATAAACCATCGCTATCTTCATGCGTATAGTAACTCCTATTCACACCCTGATTTATATTTCCTTTTGCATATTACTTCCCTTTTTCATATTTATATTTATGAGGACATTTGGAAGCATAGTGACCAACGCTACCACGAGCAAAGTATTTGAGAGGTACCTTACCTCTGAATCTTCCAGAACCCTGTAGAAGCCTCTTGAAAAAATTTACCTCATATTCTTCTTCTAAAATATGTGGTGATTCTTGCTATTCCCTTTTTGTTCCCTTTGTTGATGCTTTAAATGAGGCTTCTCTCATATCCGACGAACCTCCTTTTCTCATTTCAAAGACAGTTAGGATTCCATGGAGTTGAGTCACTATAATAGTTTGAAGATCCTATTTTTCTTCTATGGCAGACACTTTTGACCCAAATTTAGAAGACAAAGATCTCAAAATTTTCTCCACTAATGTAACTTCCTTTATCTCTTCACCCAGATTCTTCATACAATTAACAATCTCATCTATATGTAAGAAGTAACTAGCAACACTCTCATCACTATGCATCTTAAGAGTTTCATACTGAATTCTGAGAGTTTGAAGCTTAGCTCATTTTCCCTGAGAGTCTCCTTTGTAGCTTTGAATGATTTTGTCCCATATTTCTCTGGCTGCCTTGAGTTGCATGACTTTGACAAATTCTAATTCTGATAGACTTCCCAATAATGTATTGACACCTTTCGCATTGGTTTTGTATAATTCCTTACCTACAAAGTTTGTAGGAATTGTTGCTAGAAATTGATATCCTCCTATAATTTCCCAAACATCTGCTCCAAGTGATTGTAGATAAGCTCTGGTTCTTATTTTGCAATATACTAAGTTTCTCCCATTGAAGACTGGTATTCTAATGGATCCCATGCCTTCGTGATTATTCATCTTGAAATATATTCCTTCAAGCGATCAAGCTTCTTCAAAAGGACCTGCTCCAATTCCAACTATTAAAAATAATATTGAGAGGGGGCTGAATAAGTATTATCTAATCAATAAATTTTCTTTTCTCGTATAGATTTATATACGCTAATTTTGTAAAGTGAACTACCGTGTACACACAACTATGATTAGAGAAACCAACCTACACCCAAAAAACTTGTGATTTAGACAATTTATCATGTGTTGATCTTTAATTCGTGCATTGGTAACTTATTAAATATAGCAGTAAAAACAGAATAAACCATCACACATAAGAAACACATGAACACTAAGATTTAAGGTGGAGACCCAATGTGGGTGAAAACCACCTGCTATTTTCATCTTTGTCCTCTTTTAATAATAAGAAAATAGGTTTACAATCTTGTACTAGTGCAAACTCATACCAGTACGTAGGCACCCACCTGTACAAGGTTACAACCTTCTCTTGTTTTCCAGTTTCTACTGGAAGGACACGTCAACACCCTAGCTCTTGTACTAGCTAATGTGATTACTAGTATGTAGGCACCAACCAACAGAAGGCTACAGCCTTCTCTCTTCCACCAGGGACCACGTTTCATAAATTTTCAGACTAGATGCTCCTCGAACATAACAATATGCATGAAGACCTCGTTTTATCAAATTTTCATGCTGGATCCTTCAAGAAATTTGAAACTCAAACTGCATCAACCAACAATCAGTTAATCTGAACAATCATATCACTGTCACCAAACATTGTGCTAAACCCAGAAACCTGCATCATCATTCAGAACCAGCTACAACCTCAAAAATCATGCATCATAATATATATGCTACTTTATTGAACTCAACCTGCATGTATACGCTACTTCTTGTAATCAAACCTACGTAAACCTTCAAGACTACTGAAACATAAAATTTCTGAATCAAGTTTGTACCAGCTAGCAGTAGGCTAACCATCTACTATCTATTTACAGAGCTTTACACAAGCAGTAGCAGAGATCACCCTTCTCACTTATTCAATCAACCAATCAGATACCAAACTCCTTATGCCTTCAGTTTTACATTTAGATCTAAGAAGACTTCATTAATAGACAATAGTAAAACAACAAAATCGATTAGATTGATCAATCAAATCTGAAGAAGAGGCTTTTTTTTTGTAAACGCTATTTTGAAGAGTAGAACCTGCCTGTACATGCGCTTTTGTAGGGATGAATCAGTGTACAGATCTACAAATATTAACTCATAACTTTGTTACACTTCCAGACTTCATAAAAACCTAGATCACGACATTTAAAGCATAAGATAGGTGTACATAATCAAATCTAGACCACCCAATATGATATCATTCCATAATAAGTCATTTCCGGTATAATGATCCTGATCCAAAATTGAATTCAAGGTGCACACAGTATTTCATATCTAATCACAAACATAGCCCCTGCAACATAAAATATATTGCAGATAGAAGTATTACTTAGAAACCCATACACTTTCCCACTTGGCCTTATGATATTCTCCTCCTTATATAGCTTTAGGCCCTTTGTCAATACCTTGGACCAAAACCACTTAGAACCAATACCTTGGACCAAATACCTAGGGTCAATACCTCAGACCAAATACTGACCAAATATCTTGGACCAATACCCTAGACCCAAAATACCTTGGACCAAAACCTTGGTTTTCTAGCATGTATGCTCTTTTCCTCCCATGGGAGTGTGTGTATATGTATATGCTCTTTTTGTTCTATGGACCAGCATGTATACACTGTTTTGACTAAGTGGCTCTGTGTATACTTATTAAACTTCTTTTCATCATCCTTTTCTTTTACCCTTATTTCATCTTCATGTTCTTTTGTACCATTGCCTTGTTACCTTTGAATATACATGTTGTACTATGAGTTACCTTTTACCAAAACTGAATTGACCTGTGATTGAGTTTCCATAAAGAACAACACTTGTATCATAATGCCAACAGATGATTTGGGAAGCACTAGTATTGATGTGGAGAGTTTGGATTGGAACTTTGTACAAGCTTCTGGGTAGCACTGCTTTTGAAGGGTGCAAAATTTCTATGGTTCCTGAAAGTGGAGCAGAAAATCTAGTGGTCTCTGGAGAAACGACCATTCTATGGCATCAAAGGCCTAGACATATTGGAGAGAAGGACCTTTGAATACTACATGGTAATGGTATGGTAGAAGGTAAATATTTCCATTTCTATGAACATTGTGTATACGGGAAGTAGAATTGGGTGAGTTTCCCCTTAGGTATTAAGAGGGAGAAAGGGATGTTAGAGCTTATGTAGAATGATGTGTTTGAATCTATGTCGATTTCATCACTGGGGAAGTATGTGTACTATGTCTCATTAATAGATGACTTATTAATGAATACATGGATATATTTCCTCAGGAAGAAATATGAAGTTGTTGATAGGTTTAAATAATTTAAGGCTCTAGTGGAAAATGAGATAGAGAAGAAGATTAAAGTATTGAGGACACATAATGGTGGAGAGTTTTTCAAGAAGGAATTTTAAGAGTTATGTAATAAGCGTTGTAACACAGAAAAATATTAATCCATACACACCTAAAAGAAATGGAGTTTCAAAAAGAATGAATCAAATGTTGATGGAAAAGTCAAGAAGATTGCTCAGTGGTGTTGGATTAGGGCAGGAATTATGGGCATAGGTAGTGGATATTGCATGTTACTTGATTAATAGATCACCTTCATCAACGTTGGAGGAAAGGACTGCACATGAGGTATGGAATGGTAAGAAATTCTCTCTTTCACATCTGAAGGTATTTGACTATGATGCATATGTACATGTTCCAAATGATAAAATAACAAAATTGGATAGTAAATTTGAAAGGTGCATTTTTATTGGATATAAGGATTGTTTAAAATTTCATAAGATTTGGAACCTAGAAACAAGGAAGCGTATGTGAAATTGAGTTGTGTTACTTAGAGAGGTGAAGGATATTATTAAAAAAGAATTCCTACCAAGGGAACCTAAAAGGATAGAGTTTGAATCGAAGGAGTAAGAATCAAGCTTTATAGCAGAATAGGAATCAGAAGAGGAATATCCAAATATTTCAATTTTGAGAAGATTAATTCAAGAGGGAATGCACTCAGAGAGGCATAGTCCATCTTCTTTTTGTTCAAAATTTTCTTTATTTATCACTGATGATGATCCCATAACTATTAGGTACATAGTGGATTTTGAGGATGGAAAACTCTAGAAAGAGGTCATGGTTGATGAAATGGAATCTTTGGACAAAAATTATGCTTGGGATCTGGTGGAGTTTTCAACTGGAAGGAAACTCATTGGAAGATAATGGGTGTTTAATAAGAACATAAATGGAGAAGGAAAGGTGGAGAAATATAAGTATCAGTTGGTAGAAAAAGGTTATTTCAAGGTGGTGAGAATGCATTTCGGTAATACTTTTTCTCCTATTTCCAATTTAGCTTCTATTAGATTACTTTTATCTATTGCTACTACTTTTGATTTTGAGGTATAAAAAATGGATGTGAAGACAAAATTTCTTCATAGGGATCTGGAAGAAGAGATCTACATGAAGGAATCAGAAGGCTTTGTGGTGAAGGGTAAAAAATAACTAGTATGCAGGTTTTAAAAAGTCTATGTATCGGTTAAATAGCCATCAAGTATGTGGTATCAAAAATTTGACACATATATATGGGGACTTGGCTTCACAAGAAGCAAAGAGGATCACTATGGGTATTTTAAATTAGTTGGTGATAGTGTTACTCATTTGGTATTGTATGTGGATGATATGTTGTGGATTGGAAATGGCAAAGAAATGATCCAAGATTTGGAGACCCAATTGTCCCCTAAATTCGACATGAGGGATCTTGGTGCTGCAAACTATATTTTGGGCATGCAAATTAAATGAGATCAGGAAAAGAGGAAGATCTTGTTAAACCAAAGGAAGATTTTGAGAAAATATTGCAAAGGTTTAATCTGTAGGATAGTAAACTGGTGAAGGTTCCTATTCTTGTAGGTGTAAATTTATTTGTTGAACAATGTCCCAAGTAACAAGAAGAGGACGAGCACATGTCTCATGTTCCATATTCCAGAGCATTTGGTAGCTTGATGTATGAAATGGTCTATAGTATACCATACATTCCACATGTAGTGGAAGTATTGAGCAAGTTTATGTAAAAACCACAAAAGGAACATTAGAAAACAATGAAGATTACTTTCAACTATTTGTGCGGCACTAGTGATTATGGTTTGTGCTACTAAGGAAGACCAATATTGGAAAGATTTTTAGACATATGTCACTTTGTTGATGCAGTCTAGGATGGAGATATATATTGAAGAAGATATACAAGTGGGTATGTGTTTAAACTATTTCAAGGAGAAGTCAATTGGATGAAAAAGAGACATCATATACTGTCTCTTTCAACTGCAAAGGCTAAATATATGGAAACCACTTATGCAACCAAGAAAGCAGTTTGGTTGTAAATATTTTGTTCAAGTATGGGGTTGGTACAGTGAGCAACAAGGATAGACTGTGACAAACAAAGTACAATTTGCTTGGCAAACAACCTTGCTTATCATTCAAATACAAAGCACATTGATGTTCAGTATCACTTTGTGAGGGATATGGTTGAGGACAAAAAGGTGTTGTGGTAAATGTGGACACTTTGAATAATGTTGCACATGTATTCATGAAGTTTGTGAGCACAGAGAAGTTTTCTTGGTGTAGATAAATAATGTTCTTTGCAGGCTCAAACCAATGATTAAGCTCTTCTATGACCCCCTATGTGAGAAGAACATAACAAGTGGGAGAATGTTGGGTGTGTGTTATATTATTTCTATGATTGCCTAATAATAATTTGGGAGAACCATAGATGGCATGTGAACCAACCCATGGTTTTGTGTATGAATTTTGCACATGGTTTTGGGTATGATGGTTTTCCACCCATGGTATTTTATAGATCTGATCAAGATGTTAGCTACCTATACCAATAGGTTTCATTTTTCATGATTGGCAGGGGAAGTGCCAATATGATCTACTTTGATGATATAAATATCTCATATTTTTGTAGATAAAGTATACCTACATTTGGATGATGCTGCCCTAACTCAGAATGGGTGATCCAACAGCCTAAGCTGGGTCATGCCATGTTTCAATTTTTGTTGTAGATTAGAGAAAGAAACTTGTCCAAACAGCTCAATCTTGGCAGGTAAAGTAGATAGGTAGAGAAAGAAAGGTTCCCAACTGTTTAATCTGGGGCCTTGAAAGCAATAAGGGTATCTTTAGATAGAAAATCAAAAGAAAGCCAAAGGGAAAAGAAAAGGCACAAAAGGGTTTGCAAATCTAAGTGCACCCTCCTTGGAAGTAACAAAAAATGCTAGGCAATAGAGTGGGTAGGTAGAGGGGGTTGCAGAAAGTTTGGTTCATGGCATTTCACGGGCCTAAAGCAAAGGTGAAAACATGGGGCCAGTACAAAAGATCTGTTTGCAGCAGTCTTGCAGACGCCTAATGGAGCATGTCTAACTTCCAAATCACCCCCTATCCCATTCATGACTAACATCCCTATGCCACCCATGTACATAAAGAAAATCAAAGTCTTTTGTTGGTTCTGAGTTTCTTTAAAAGCCACATTTCTTGTGCAAATATTCTTTTCATTTTGATCTACTTCCTAAAAACTAAGTTGATTTCATAAAAACTTAGTATTCCCCCCCATCCACCTCTTTCATTCATATTAACTACTAACTTATCACTATTTAACTCCCTATACCCCCTATTCCCCCTATTACTATGTAAAACTTGGCAAAAACCCAAAAAAAAATCTATGTATCCCCTTCCCCGAGCATTATAGCTTTATGTATGACCTTGAAGATCTTCAAGCACTAAAAACATTTGAGCGCAACCCAAAGAGCGCCAAAGAATTAATCCTAGGGATTAATCCGAGATTTGCTCGGATTAATAGCCTTAAACCCACTTTGTTAATAAACCTTAGCAAAAACCCATTTAACCCGCAATGCTGAAAAAACCCGGAAAACCCACTTTTTCCAAAGTTTCCGCCAGGCACGAATTTCAAAAGAAAGTAATATTTTATTCTCCCTGCAGTCCGTATTACCCGCGCACCTTATCGATCCGTTGACCGTCGGATCTGGGCCCTCCCATCCGATGGCCCACATCATATCGGACGGGCACCCGCGACTGAAAGTTACCTTCCGAGAAACTGTCAGAGGGTGACGTCAGGCCTCCGCCACGCGTCACCCCTTAGACTCTCTCAGAGCGCCCTCTGACAATATCGCAACCGTATAGAGGGCGGTCCGAGAAAACCTTCTTACCACTCTGTGATACCGCCTGCCCACGCCAGCGCCACGACCCTCCCATGTCACTTTCACTTGGCGCCCTGTCAGCACCCCCAACCGCCAGCGCTCCTGCGTGTCTGCCACCTGTGCAATCCCCGTGGACCAATCACAGACTGCCATGTCACCCGATGACGTCATGCTGACGTCATCCGACCCTGACCCCACCTGATGACGTCATGCTGACGTCATCCAAAAAGCGCGCCAATAAGCCAAAAAGTCCATATTTAGCCGTTTTTTGCTTTTTTTCTCATTTTCGCTGAAAGAACTATTGCTCTCCTCTGCATGAAAATTACGTCCATCTGCCGCCAACCTACAGAAATCGACCTGAAGAATGTTGCCGCCTACAACCCACCTGTACTTGTCACCATTACCGGTAATTCACTAGGTATTTACCCAGAGCATCCTTTCAGAGCTAAGTTATGTCCATATTTCTCCGGAACTGAATTCACAAGAGTAAAACAAACCTGTTTTTACCAATAAATTCCCGGGAAAACGAGCATTCCTCACAATTGCAGGGTCGAATTTCACCTGCTGAACCCATATATAGCCACCCTTCCCCAAATTCCCACTCTGTCCGCACATTCATGGACTGTAAACCTAAACAGCATAATTCACCAGGAAGACAGAGTTGCCTACTCCTGCAATCCATCAAATTACTCTTGTTAAGCATTCTGCACCATTGTCACACCTCATTTACCCTTACAATTGACTTTACTTCTGCAAAATTAACCCTCTGTGGTCTCTTGCTCGCTAAAACCAGTTCAGCACCAAGTCATAACTACTGCTTAGCCATGGAGACACCAATAGTCCTGAATGTTCAGCCTCTGAATGCCCCACACAGAGAGCTAGAGTGGAAAGCCCTAGGTGATAGGGATTACCAAATGTTAGACTCCATGGCCATGACAGCCAAATTCAATATTCACCTGATGAATGAGTTAAAGGCCCAATATCTCAGTGGGGCTGGTACCTTAGGAATTTGGGACTCCCACATACCCATTTATAACCTTCCTCAAGTCAATGTCCTCCCAGACTTGGTAAATCAATGCATGTCTAGCTATGACCCCTGTCAGAGAGCCATCCTCGGCCCCTCAGGCTCAGTATTGTTCCATATCACCCCTGAGGCCATCAATGAAATGCTGCACTTTCATACTACAAAGCCCCTAACTCCTCTCTCCCTCCAGGACTTGATAACGAAAGGGGGCAAGCTGTCCAGGGATCAGATTTCCAGGGTTAATCAATTTTTTATTCAACCTCAATATCAATCTATGACCGCTCCCCTTCCCATAACATATCCATATCTTAATGAGCTGGGAAAAATGATGGTAGATTTGATCAGTTACATCCTGGGTTATGGGACATATGAGGATGTGGATGAAACCATCATGGCAATGCTGTCCATTTTCTCCCCAGGGATGCCTCCTGCTGTACATTATGACTTTGCTACTTTTAATGCCAATAAGATTGTTAGACACCTAATCCTAAAGGGTTAGCGTGGAAGCCGAATGGACAAAGCAGTCCAAGAGACCTTGGGATGTGAATCCCAACGGTCACCAAATGTACTATAAATGTATATCAGATTGTTAATAAAAAATGTATCGCATGCTTTATCTTTCCTAATTGTTCTCCCTCACCATGTCTATTTAACATGGTATCAGAGCCATGATGTGTGGCCTGTTTTCCCTCAGCAACTGATCTGAGTTGCGTTGAATAGTGCTGGCCCAGTCTTCAATTCTGAAAGAAACGTCTGCTTGAAAGAAACGTTGCAGCTGCATACCTGCTGCTGCCTGACATACCAAACGTACCTGCCGCTGCCTGACATACTAAACGTCTAAGAGGAGAAACGCTTGCCTGAAGGTAAGGTAATGCTGCTGGTTTAAACGGACTATTCATTATTATTCTCTGCATAAAAAAAAAAAAACGCTCCCCCTCACTGTCCACCTACTCTAACGCTCTGGTCTGCACCCGTCGGAAACTGGTGCTACCTATTACCGAGAAGTCTATATACACGTGCCCTTGTATGGGGTTAGAAGAATTTGATCAATTTCAGTTTTCAAATTTCCAATCACTACGGGGAATAGATCTCCCCACCAGCAGAATCTTTCTTGAAGGTTGTAAGTTGACTACTCTGCATTATAATATTCCCAGATTGAGGGCGGCATGATTGCCACATCATTATAACAATGACCATATTGTCAAAAGAAAACATAAAACAAATATAACTACCTGGTATTTACAAGTGCATATTTTATAGAGGCTTTTGAACATAGAGTTTCAGAAAACCTGTTTTCCACATCATTTTGAACGAAGCATAACCGTCTTCTTGAAAGCATAATGCAAGCAATGAGACAAAGCATAACCGTCTTCCTGAAAGCATAATGCAAGCAATGAGACAAAGCATAAAGCGAACCGTCTTCTTGAAACTCCAGGAAACTAATTCAACTATGGTGGCAATAACGTCC